>JAODAL010003295.1:0-176642 GCA_025379985.1 Phyllomedusa bahiana
GTATTATTAATATGTACCAGAAATACAAGGACTATCTCAGCCGCTTCACGGCTAGTGTTGCGCTTTGGATCAGGTTCAGGATGAATTTTGGGCAACCAAATGGCAGCCTGTGGGAAGATTGGGCAACCAAGCCTTTTTCCTGTCTAACTGGCATGATTCCGATTGGTTGATTTTCCTAGAGGCTTCTGATTCGTTGTCCAATTTTCCCAGGGAATTCCAACTGGTTGTCTGATTTTCCCAGGGAATTCCAACTGGTTGTCTGATTTTCCCAGGGAATTCCAATTGGTTGTCCGATTTTCCTAGGGAATTCCAACTGGTTGTCTGATTTTCCCAGGGAATTCCAATTGGTTGTCCGATTTTCCTAGGGAATTCCAACTGGTTGTCTGATTTTCCCAGAAGCTTCTGATTGGTTGTTCAATTTTCCCAGGGAATTCCAACTGGTTGTCTGATTTTCCCAGAAGCTTCTGATTGGTTGTTCAATTTTCCCAGGGAATTCCAACTGGTTGTCTGATTTTCCCAGAAGCTGCCGATTGGTTGTCTAATTTTCCCGAAGGGTTCCAACTGGTTACCCGATTTTTCCGAAGGATTCCAACTTTTTGTCCAATTTTCCCGCAAGGTTCCAACTGGTTACCTGATTTTCCCGAAAGGTTCCAAAGGTTGTCCAATTTTCCGGGGGCCCAAAAATTGGCTGTCTGTTTTCCCGGCGGTTCCATGGTTGTTGATTTCCCAGTATTTAAAAATGTTTTTTAAATTTTACTGGAAATTTTCAACCAGTTGTCTGATTTTCCCAGAGACTTCTGACTGCTAGTCCGATTTTTCAAGAGGCTGACAATTGGCTGTCAGATCATACCAACTGGAGGTCCAAAAATTCAGGTTGGGCTGAATGAGCCAACTTTAGTCCAAAATGCAATACTATCCACGACAAAAAAAGGAAGTATACCAATTGAAAATCTATATTGTAAAATTCCGTGGTCAAAAGAACGCAGATGGGACTAACTGTGGATTTTGCTGCAGATTTTATTAGGGATTTTACTAGAGTGACTTGAATTAGAGAAGGCAAAATCTTCAGGAAGGGTTTATCTGCAGATTTTACTGCACATTTTGTTCTCGCCTATTGTAGTCATTTAAAGGGGTTGTCTCACTGCAAGAATTGCTTTTTATGTTAAAGACCTTGCAAAAAAAAGTCATTTTGCAATATATGTCCAGTAACAGTCTCCTACCTATTCCTAGATATCCCCTCTTGTATGTCGCTATATCTACAGACCTGTTTGATCTCTCATGATAGGCTGTCAACACTAGTTGCTATAGCTACAGACCTGTTTTGATACGTCGCCTTTTATGCCGGGACTCTGTGGCTGCAGCACTGGTTGCTATACTACAGACCTGTTCAATCTCTCCTGATAGGCTGCCAGCACTGGTTGCTATAGCAACAGACCTGTTTGATCTCTCCTGATAGGCTGTCAGCACTACTTGCTATAGCAACAGACCTGTTTGATCTCTCCTGATAGGCTGTCAGCACTAATTGCTATAGCAACAGACCTGTTTGATCTCTCCTGATAGGCTGTCAGCATGGGTTGATTTTATGGGCTACTCATGTCAAGCTGACCTGGCTTCTACTGCAGCCTAGTAGAAACCAGTAAACACGCCCCTGAATTCAAAATTAAACCAAGAAAACAGGACTGAGGCAAGATGAATCAATGTAGTGAGACAACCCCTTTAACTCTATTTAAAAATAAATCCACAGTAAAATCCGCACCAAATCCATCCCTCTGCGCATTCACCCATAATCCAGAGCTTATCTATTGCTTCCCGTTATCAGCCATCTCCGGTTAGGAAAGGTCACTCTCGTGTTCTTCGGCGGAATTATTTATAGTCCAAGTGGGAATCCTCTGGGGAGGTCACATACGTCGGTGGGAATGATATTAGCCCTCCTGCACCACAGGGCAGGTGCTCCTTTAAAATCCATATTGTGACAGATCAATGAAATTGAAAAACTCGTTTTCGCACAACTTACCAGATTATCCAGCTCCGGGTTGGATGAGAATAGAGGTTTTTCTGTTCTGACCTGGAGACATGAAGCAGAGAGCACGTTATTATCGGTCGTCAGGTCCGCTCCGTGTCCACCCCCTCCCACCGCCCTTCCTTCCAGTCCTTTTCCAGATAAACTTTACATTTTAATCTCCAATAATCTATTAAACTGTTGATCTCGGTGCCTGGTGCTTCCCTGGAGAAGCCTCTGCCGCGGCCTCCTGACAGCATCCTCGCTTTTATGTCCTAAACCTTTTCCTTTTCACCATCCATAAAACATCAGCGCTCAGATATCGAGATTTTATCCTAATGCCCGACTTCAAAACCGGCAACATTTGTAGCGGGTGCGGCGGTGATTGGGGCTTTTTAAGTGTTCTCCATTGATTCTCTTTTCCCTGCATGATTTTTTTATTGCGTAAAAAGAGATCGGATTCCAGAATTTAACCCTTCGCTTCCTCGCAGGAGGCAGAAACCTGGCCCAGAACGCTCGCATATACCCTGCGTCTCTTTAACAGTCTCGCAGGCGGTCTCCACAGCCTGGCTCATTATTAGTCATTATACTCACACTTTTAATTACAATGCTGCCACCCATATGCCAACAGCCAGGAGAGGCCCAATTACATGCAATCATCCCATCGTGTTCATTCACTTGTGCACATTCACGGTTCACTTTAGGTTTTGGACTAATATCTAATTTTAGGGTCCATCTGAAGAGAAAATTCTCCTTTCACTGTGACATCTCCTGACAGGTCTATTTTAGTAAGTACTTGTGTTCCCCACGAAATACCAGTTCTGCAGCCTCTTCTCTTATATCTCTGGGTTGTGCTGTTCCTCTGTTATTCCTCCTAGAAAGGTATTATTGAATCAGTCATCTGGGTGTTATCAATTGGGGGTGTGTCCCTGCACAGTCTGACGTTGTCCAATCAGTGCTGGGCACAGACACGCCCCCAATTGATAACTCCCAGCTGACAGATTCAATAATACATTTCTAGGAGAAGTAACAGAGGAACAGCACAACCCAGAGATATAAGAGAAGAGGCTGCAGAATTGTTATTTCACAGGGAACACAAGGATTTACTAAAGTCGATAACTGCAGCAAAATGCACAGTGTGAATCCAGCCTTATCTAAAAGCGTTATGTGTTTTTGGGAAATATGACTGCTTTTCCAGACAGCAGACTTATTGTCCAGGACTGTAGTAAAGCAGGATTAGGGTATGTTCACACGATTTGTTGGATCTGTTTTTGGATCCATTTTTCATTACATGAAAAACGCATTGAAAACTGCATCAAAAAATATATCCAAAAACGCATCTGCAAAAGCGTTTTTGGATACGTTTTGCATGTGTTTTTGGATGCGTTTTTCGGACCCGTTTTTCAGTGCGTTTTCTTTCAAATCACAGACATTCAAATTTTAATCCAATGCGTTTTTTGGATGCGTGAAGCGCATCCAAAACGTACCCATCACGTACCCAAAAGTGTGTTGCATTTTTGGTTCCGTTTTTCAGGCTCCAAAAACGTGCTCCATTGTTTCCTATGGGGATTTCACTTGCGTAAAAAGCAAGTAGAATTGACATGACAATTCTTTAAACGGATCCGAAAAACGCATCGAAAAGACGCGAGTAAACACGCATCGTCGATCACTCGTCTGAACGGCCATACGTTTACATTGAAACTAATGTACATCACTTTGCACATTGTTAGATGCGTTTTTTGGGTACGTTCTGGGTCCAAAAAGTGGACCCAAAAACGGATCTGAAAAACGCCGTGTCTACATACCCTAAGGGCATGTTCACACGACGGATTTGGCTGACGCGGGTTTGCGGCGCGGGCGCTGGGCGTGGTGCAAGTGGAGCGTGGTTTGGGGCGCGGCTTGTGGCGAGGGTTTGCCCCCATGCAAATTAGTAGGCAGGGGGGAAACCGCGCCGCCAGCCGCGGCGACGCCCGCGGCAACACCGCGCCGCCGCCGCGCTGAGGACTCCCTGTCAAGAATTGACAGGAGAGTTCTCAAACACGCAGGGAAAGGCCGCGGCCCCAAAGCCGCGGCGTGTGAATATTAACGCAGTTTCTCATAGTAAACCATGTTATTAAAGTGGGCGCGATTTGCACGTGGTTTTGGCCACGGAAACCGCGTCGGAACTCGCGGCCATAACCTCGTTCAAATCTGTCGTGTTAACAGGGCCTTAGGCTTTATCCATACAACAAGTGTTTCAAGTCAGAATCCGTGGATTCCAACCTGAAATACTCGTCTAAAATCGAAAGTAAATCATCCCCATTGACCTCAATAGAAAATACACAGTGTATTTCATACAACGCGTATTTCCTCATTCTTCCGTCATATTCCACGTGGAAAAGTTACTAGGGAGGTCAAGGGGGAAGGCAAAAAAAAAAACAAGTGTAAAACGTGTCAAAAAAGTTTGCTTTTGAACGTGGATCAAAACCCCAAAGAAATTAATGGGACTTATTTATTTTCTGACTGTAAATCCGCTGGGGGAAAAAAAACGACCCAAATCCACATTAAATATCTGATGAAAACCACATCATCTGAAGCGGTTTTCAGCGGTGGAATCCGAAGACTAAATTTTAGTCATCGTCTGGACGTACCCTTAAAGCTTCTATCTGAGCTACAGGTCACATTGGTTATCACTCAGCTTTCCCAGAAACAGATACGACTTTTAATTCCCTGAAATTGTTAACAAGTTAGTTCATAACCGATCTGACTTTTTGTCCAGGACTCTACCAAGGCAGGGTTAAAGCCTCCGTTTGTTTGAGCTACAGGCCATATTGGATGTCACTCTGCTTTCCGAGAAACAGATACGACTATGAAATAACTGATAATTTCTTGAAACTGCTATTAAATTAGTTCAGAAGTCGTCAAAGTTCATATCCAGAACTCTAAAGCCCTTCTTTGAGCTACAGGTCATACTGGTTGTCAACTCAGCTTTCCCAGAAACAGATAAGACTATATAACAAGTGTTAATTTCTTGAAATGAAGGGAGAAAAAAAACACTGGAGTTGCTTCTTTTTTTTTTTTTTTTAAACAAAAACAGCACCACCCTTTTTAGGTGGTTGAGGCTGGCACTGCAGCCCATCCCCATTGAGGTGAAAGGGCCTGAGCTGCAATACCAGGTACAGCCAGTAAACAGAAGTGGTGCTGTTTCTGTTAAAAAGCAAGCTGTAATCAGAACAGCTACTTTCATGTCTCAACCACCTGAGGCTTTAGAGGAGGATTTGGACCTACAACTCCTTTTATGTTGTGAAGTGTTAGGCTAAGGCCACATGTGGCAGAATTTTTTTTCATTATGAATCTTGCAGCAAATTCTGCTGGGATTTGACTATGAAATCCACATGTGTTACTTGCAAATCTAAATGCAAATGTCGGCTTCGTTCACACAGTGTAATAAGGATGCAATGAATACGCAAGTTTTTTTTCTGTGTTTGTTTTATAAGTTTTTTGTGCTTTTTTCATATGATGTTTTTTGCAGTACACTTTTGGACACATTTTTGGCAACACTGTCATGCATGGGTTTTCATGTGCTTTTTGAATGCGCCCAACTTTATTTTTTCATGCGTTTTTTTGCACTTTAAGCTTGAAAAACCACACCAAATTATCCACGAACAAGGTAACTTACAGAAATAGGCAAGTAAAAATCCCGTTTCTATTGGTGCGCTGCGTAGCACGTCAAACAGCCAGAAAAAAAACCCAACAACGCATCCACATGCCTCATCCGTGCGTACTGCTATATAAATGAATGGGACCCTTATGGTACTTTTTTATGTGCATTGTGGACCGTAATGTGTGGGAACATTAAAATGTGCACAAAAAGGCGCCATGTGAGCCCAGCTTTACTGTAGACTTCACCCTTATACATTTATGGCATAAATTCTGCACATAAACTCCATAACGAGCATAAAAATGTGCAGAATACTCTTTTTTCAGAATTTTTCCACTTCATATGGTTTTAAAACCTCATCCATATGTATTGTCCTGTAATCTGTAAGTCGGCCATGTTTGATCTCATCCTAATTCGCCCTCCTTTACCAGTTTTGGGGCAAGGCTCCGGTCTCTTTTAATATACATGGTCAACCCGATTATTCCGCACCCATGTATATGGTCAACCTTAAGCTTTCCAGCTCTCTTGGAGCCCGCTTGCATGTCATTCTGGGACTTGTAGTTCTTCTAGCATTCTGGGACTTGTAGGTCTCCTAGCATTCTGGGACTTGTAGTTTTCCTGGAATTCTGGGACTTGTTTTCCTAGCATTCTAGGACTTATAGTTCTCCTAGCATTCTGGGACTTGTAGTTCTCCAAGCATTCTGGGACTTTTTGTTCTCCTGGAATTCTGGTCTTGTAGTTCTCCACTGGAGTGCTACAAGTCGGCGACATGTTATCTTATATTAAGTGCGAATTGCAGGCCAACAATGTAATAAAAAAATGATGTCTTTGCTCCGTTTCGAGGAACGCGCCATAGCTGTGCAGGGTTCCCTTAAATGTGGGGCTCCTAGGAGAAGCCCCTGACAATGGAGATGCATTGATCCCACAGCGGCCACCTGGTTTTTGTCCGCTGTCAGTGTTCTGGGCTTCTAAAGGAGCCGTTCTGCTTTGTGTTAATTAAAACCACCTTTCCTGCAGATCGAGCCTCATGATAAAAACCCACCACATCTAAGAAACCGTCAGCGGTAAATCGCACTGACCTGTTTGGCAAATACAGCAATGTCTTCGTTGAATGAATCCGAGGAGCACACGTCCCCCCCTGGGAAGGAGCCAGAATTATCCCGTGGTGAACAAGTAGCCAGCTCGCACTTCTCAAACACCAGCGCCAGCAGGGGAAACAGGGGGTGTCTGTCAAGGAGGGGAGATGGGACAGTTACACGTCAAGTCGTCACGTGGGGTACACAGTCATGGCACAGTATACAGTGTATGACTAGCCTCAAGAGCTTGCAATCTATTCAGAAGGAAAATTCTGCTACAAATACCTGGCGTCGTATATAACTAGGATGACACAAATCATATCCACTGTGATTACAGCAGTCCCCCCTTAGTACATAAGGTAATGTATCCACATCAGGCATCCTCAAGCTGCGGCCCTCCAGTTGTTGGGAAACTACAACTCCCATCATGCCCACTGATATAGATTATATAAATTCATGATGGGAGTTGTAGTTTCCCAACAGCTGGAGGGCCGCAGTTTGAGGATGCCCTACACCCAGATGCCACCACCTAGGTGATGCCTTGTGTTATACACACACTGATCTGTTTGTTTGTATATACACTCTATATATGAGGACGTATGTATTTTTAGCCGCGCACACACGTGTCTGTATATTTATAGACGTGCTGTGGGTGGTATTGTGTTACATACCAGATCTTTTGCACTACTTTAATGAGAGAAATGTCCCTCTCCAGATCAACACCAATAACAATTCAGGCTCATGTTTAGATTGCAAGCTCCTGGAATCAGAATCTGCACAGCAATCATCAGGCTACTCATACCATATAGAAAAAGAAGACATAATAGGGATAAGAGACTCAGTGACTACGAGCCCCTGTCAGGAGCATGAGATTATAGCGGGCTGACCCTCTGCACGCCCAGCAGGTCTAATCATACAGATTAGAGGTAAATACTGGAGACCTATGGTGCTCAGGAGAGCCCTGACATGTGGAAGTCACACATACAGCAAGTACTATGGGAATTGTATCCCTGTATCCCAGTGCAGGAACATTTACAGATATGTTCATCTATAGCCCAGCAAAAATTGTTCTTATGACACTCGGCAACAATGCAGCATTACATATGTATTACATAATTATATATATTACATAAGTAATCATACATACAAGATAGATAGATAGATAGATAGATAGATAGATAGATAGATAGATAGATAGATAGATAGATAGATAGATAGGATAGATTTGCTGGCTTTACCAATATAAATATTTAGCTGACATTTCAATATATTATCATAAACTTATATAGATAGAGATGTAATAAAGAGATAGACAAGACAGATATGAGTTAGATAAATAACTAGATATGTGATAGAAAGGGATAGACAGATATGCAATAAATATACACACAATAGATAAAGACAGACAGAAAGATTTGCTAACTATTACCAATATAAATATTTAGCTGAGATTTTAATATATCTTAGCATAAACTTAGATAGATATGTAATAAAGAGATAGACAGATATGAGATAGATAAATAACTAGATAGGTATGTGATAAATAAATAGAATTGCTATTACCAACATAAATATTTCAATGTATGAGATTTCAATGTATATTATTATAAAATTAGATACATATGAGGTAGATATTTAGATAAATATGCAACAATGAGGGATAGATAGATAGATAGATAGATGGATAGATATGAGATACTTAGATAGACATGAGATAGATATAATATAGATAGATATGAGATAAACAGATTTGCTAACTATTTTGACATTTCAGTGTATATTAGCAAAAACTTAAAATTTAAGTTTGTATGATACATAACCAAAACACCATAAACATATCATTTAAGTAGATGCACAGACAGATACATAGATATGACTTGGATATGATAGATATAAGATAGACAGATATATGATAGATAGATAGATAGATATGGATAGAAATAGATAGATAGATAATAGATAGATAGATATGGATAGAAATAGATAGATAGATAATAGATAGATAGATATATAATAGAAAGATATATAGATACATAGATAGATATGAGATAGGATTAGGTGTAGATAGATAGATAGACAGACAGATATGAGATAGGATTAGGTGTATATAGATATTAGATAGATAAATAGATGGATAGATAGATAGATAGATAGATAGATAGGTAGATAGATAGATAGATAGATAGATATGGATAGAAATAGATAGATAGATAATAGATAGATAGATATGAGATAGGATTAGGTGTATATAGATATTAGATAGATGGATAGATAGATAGATAGATAGATAGATATATAGATACATAGATAGATATGAGATAGGATTAGGTGTATATAGATATTAGATAGATGGATAGATAGATAGATAGATAGATAGATAGATAGATAGATAGATATGACGGATAGATTTATAAATAGTTATAACAACAAATATCCATCTTCAATACATGTTACAATGCAGCCTCTGTGAAATCAGACATGTCTGTGCACAATGTGGGAAGTGTCCTATATGTCTATACATATGATATACAGATCTATAAAACAGAACAGTATGAACAGGGACCTGCACACAATGCACCGACAAGTAACTCTACTGTTACAGCACAGCATTTAAATCCTATATATCCCCTATACATACAACATGTTATATAAGTACGAGCAGCACAACATGCTCACTGCCACTCTACTGATCATCCCTATTACCAGAATATTACAATAGGCCCTAGACCACAAAGCTAACAGTCAGCCACTATGAACAGGTCCTCATTTAAAGTGACGCTGCCCAGGATATTGCCAGTAGATAGGAGGGCCCTTAGGGCAGTGTAGAAAATGTTTGTATAGCACACAATCAAAACACCATCGACATCTCATTTAAGCAGCTCTGATCCTGTAAGATTTGCAAATGTTATATTACACCAAGGGGTCAGCAGTAATGTGCAGCCAGCAGTGAGCTCATGAGGCGCCAGCCTCTCTTACCCATAAATCTCATCCTTCTCCCTCTTCAGGCTGTCGTTGCTGCCCATCCCTGGTGGCATGGGGACTCGATGAGGTGCCCCAGCAGTTCCATAGGGTGAGCTCTGGCTTAGGGCGTGATGCTGCATGGCTCTTCCTGTGTGTGCATCCCCAAATCCTGCCAGGGGGATCCCATCTAGTCCTGGGTAATGCACCATCTCATCGTACTGCAAGCACAGGATAGCAAAGGTTACTTCTCAGACAAAAACACCCAACAACATACCGCACTATAGTGAGCACAATTCACTGAACATCTCTATCCATACTATTATGCAGGACCTTGCCAGGTTCATCTATATGCCTGTAGACATGTAGCAGAGCTGACTTTGTTATTTCAGTGCTTCTTTGTTAAAATAATTTACTTGTTTTACCTCCAAACCTTAAGAAAACCACAGAAACACATTTGGGGGAAATCTAATAAGCAAAATTCGCCAGAATTCTGGCTCCAATTGCACAAAAAACCCGCGGAGTACATGGCGTGCGCTAAATTTATTATGTGCTTTAGACACTTTTTACGTCCCACTCGTCACTTTTGAAAAGGGGGAGTGTTTAAATGAAGTCATAAAATGCGCCAGATTTATTAATGACGTGCGCCATTCTATTGCCACAAAAAAATTAGAGGAAAGGGCGACGGCCAATAGGTAGTGTAAAAAAAAGTGACTGAGCTGGGAAAGCGCACCAGATCTATCACACGGCGCGCTCCACTCTAATAAATTTGGCGCAGCTTCTGCCTGTCTCATCTAGTTTTGTGCTGTCTAAATTTAAGACAGTGTTAATAAATCTCCCCCATTGTGACACACATGACCAACTCAGCTCTGCTACATGTGTAAAAAATATATATATATCATCGCAGTATTATCTCTATGCAGCAGTTCATATACATCATATATCATATATACTATATCCATATGTGCCACACATAATACAAGATCTAAGCTCAAATCCTATACACACACATATATATATCTTGTATAAAATATACACACATTCAATATAAAACACAATATATAGTTATTACACACAAATAACCTGTACATTATAATTAGATAGACAGACAGACAGCTAGACAGCTAGACAGATAGACAGATAGATAGATAGATAGATAGATAGATAGATAGATAGATAGATAGATAGAGGGGAGAGGATAGATAGATTATATATAATAGATAGATAGATTATATATAATAGATAGATAGATAGTTAGATAGATAGATAGATAGATAGATAGATAGATAGGCAGATAGATAGGTAGGAGATAGATATAGGGGAGATAGATTTATATATATATATATTATATATATATATATATATATAATAGATAGATAGATATAGGGGAGATAGATAAATAGATTATATATATAATAATAGTAGATATGGGTGAGATAGATTATATATATATATTATATATATATATATATATTATATATATAGATATATATTAGATAGATAGATAGATAGATAGATAGATAGATAGATAGATAGATAGATAGATAGATAGATAGATAGATAGATAGACAGATATAGGGGAGATAAATAGATTATATATATATGATAGATAGATAGATAGATAGATAGATAGATAGATAGATAGATAGATATGATAGATTTCATGCAACTATTCCTTGGTTTGTAGAAAAACTCCTGGCATTGTTATATATTTCGCTGCCGTTTAAAAAATTTAAACCACATTTTTTTAAATTCAGAAAAATTCAAATCACAAGCTCAAATCCAATTTTGTCAACCAATTAAGATAAAACAAAAAAACTATCCCAAAACTTTTACAAAAGTGCGAAAACCGAACCTAAGTAAAACCTCTCATTTCTGATTAAATTCGCAAAACTCATCTTAACCTAAAAAAGTTTTTTTTATATATATATATTTTTCATAAAAAAAAAAAATCAAGGAAAAATTGAATAAATTGTAAAATTCCTTTTCTCATTACAATTTCAATTTAGATTTGAATTTCTGTCTTTTTGGCACAAAATAAAGGAAGTTTTGGATTTTCATAAATAAAGGAGGAGCTGGACACTGAATAGTCTCATCATAAAAATGACTCTTTTTATCAGTTTTATTGTGTTTTTCTATGTTTGTTTTTTTAAAGTTTTTGCATATAATTCAACAGGCTTAAAACTAAACACCATTTGAGGACACGAAAAATGTCTTCCAAAACTTTTTAATTGAAATTTGTCATTTAGTTTCAGTTATTAACGTGAATCATTAGAGATCTGTGCATTAAGTTACAGTTTCTAACACGTATGATATATTGTATGATTTTTGATTTCTTCCCACACTCTTCACACTCAAGCTTTCTCCACTCCCAGGCAGCAATCAGTCAACTGTAAAGAAACTTTTGTAAAATGCAAATCTCGGGCCAGCAGCTCCCTCTCTCTCTCTCCTTACATTTTCCTGCCTTGGCCCTGGAGTTTGGGGGAAGTTTGGAGGAGTGTGTGAATTTCTACAGGGCACTTCTACCGGGTACAAACCTACTGAAAGCGATGCTGACGGTATACTGCCCAGAACTAAATATATTATGCATACACTACACAAGCACTCACATACTCGCAGACATAGAATATTTACATACGTGTGTATCTATCTATATACTAAATACCTAAATGTTTGTATATAAAATAAATATATATATATATATATATATATATATATAATATATATACACCCTATATGTGTGTGTGTATGTATGTGTGTGCATGTGTATATGTCTATATATATATATACATACACACATACACACAAATACATATGTATGTATATATAATTTGTATTTAATGTGTATTTAAATATTTTACACACAAATGATATATGTGTATATGTATGTATATATTTATTTTTTAATAGAATTTTTACACACTATTTACAAATACTGCTATTTTATATTTAGAATTTTTATACACACATCTGAACTTCAGTGTCTCACTTTTTCCTGTTTCGCAGCCCTTTTCCTAACCCACACCAACTCAGTATAGCACAATCTGTGAGTCGCTGCTCAGAACTCTTCCCAGTATGTGTGGAACCCCAATCACAATACTGACTATACATTTAATATGTATAGGGACAAGGATGACAAGGGGGGAGCTGAGGCAGTAAACACTTCCATCTCTCTCTAAGTTCACACATTTAATGAGGATGACATTCCAATGTTAATTTGTGCAGAACTAATTAGTGCAATTGTGTTATTTACATTGAGATCAGTGTGATTCGGGACTTCTGTATACACATCTATATGTATATCCATGTATAGCTTTGTATTTTTTATATATATATATATATATATATATATATTTTCATATATATATATATATATATGTGTGTATATATATATATACATATACATATATATATATATATATATATATATATATATATAATATATATATATATTATATATATATATATATATATATATAATGAGCAGAACATATCATACATAGAGTTCCCAGTCCACAGAAGACTACAGTCAGAATACCGGCTGCAGGACCATGTTATACACAGTATGTAAGGCTAGAAGACTATGTTATGCACATTTTAGAGGGCAGTCATTCCATGTTATATACAGTATTACGTCTATAGGACGATGTTATACACAGTTAGTATATGTACAGTTAGTATATAAGGCTACAGGGCCATGTTTTGAACAGTACACAGTGAGTATATAAGGCTGCAGGACCATGTAATACACAGTATAAAGTTCATTCACTATATAAGACTGTAGGACCATTTTATACACAGTATATAAAGCTGCAGGACTATTTTATACACAGTATACAGTATATAAGGCTGCAGGACTATGTTATACACAGTATACAGGGCTGCAGGACTGTTATACACAGTATACAGTTAGTATAGAAGGCTGCAGGACTATGTTATACACAGTATACAGTATATAAGGCTACAGGACCGTGTTATACACAGTATACAGTGAGTAGATAAGGCTGCAGGACTTTGTATGAACATTACACAGTCAGTATATAAGCCAGCAGGACCATGTTGTATACAGTATATAAGGCTGCAGGACCATGTTATACACAGTATACAGTCAGTATGTAAGGCAGCAGGAGCTGGTACAAACAGTATACAGTCAATATACAGGGCGGCACCAGCATGTTACACACAGTATACACTCAGTATACTAGGCTGCAGGGCCATGTTATATACAGTATACAGTCAGGGCTGTTCTCACGCAGGAGATAAGATGTCTCCTGCGGCAGACACAAACTTTGTTGCTTGGTAAAGAAAGTTTTAATCAAGTGAAGAAGTGAGAAGCGTGGAGGAGCTGGGGTCATACAGAAAGCTCTGCTGGGTGTATAATGTACAGGCAGGGGGTATATACATGTAATATACACAGCCTGATCCAGGCTACCCTACAAAGTGCATGATAGGTGGGATATCAGCCACAGATTATAACAGCAATGTGATTTTAACACTGAGGTGTTGTTAAAAAGTCATAAAGAAAGTATCCAGAAGAGGAAGAGCAGCCCCAGCACAAAAGATCTAATCATAAATATTATAACATGTTAGGATACAAAGTCAATGTACTGCACCCAGTGCATGTGTATAGTATATAATACAATGTGTCCACTATATAATACTATATCCAATATGTGTCCAGAACATTATATGATAACACTCTATCCTGTATATTACAAAGTATTCAGTGTCTAGCATGTTATACAGTAGGTTATATTAAATTATATAGCTTGTTATAGTACATTATATAGTATGGTATATGATACAACATATTCAGTCTATTTATATTTTTAAACTGTCCAGCATATTATAGACTACATTGCTTTCAGTATATGACACAATATTATTATTTTATATTACTTCTGCAAAGTATATTATAATATATTGTGTCCACTATTTTATAAAGTGTAAATAAATATTAAAATTAACATTATATAAAATAGTATATTTTTCTTGTATATATTTATTATATGTCTATTATATCATATGTGTAGAGAATATTTAATTATATTATGGGTGTGTACAGAACATTATAGTATACTAGATGATGTGTATGGTATATATGGGTCTGGCATATATTGTTATATATCCATCAAGTATATTATACATTTAGTCTAGTGTAGTTTGTGTGACAAGTAACCAGTTTATGTGACATATTGTATATTACACTATAATTTGGTGCAGTCTTATATATTAGGTGTCTAGTATATTATAGTATACATTTAGTTTACTATAGTTTGTGTGGTAAGTATTTTATACTAAGTAGTTTATTGTGTAACATCTTAGTGTAGTATATATATTATAGTGCATATTGATGTGCTGTATCATAACATACATTTGGTTTAGGATAGTTTGTGTGACAAGTATTAAGTTATCAGGTTTATTATGTGACATATAGTGTATTATAATCTATATTGTGTAGTATATAACAGTGTATATTGTATTGTATAGTTTGTGTGACAAGTATTTTACATTAAGTATCCAGTTTATGAAGTGACATATTGGATAAACTATATGCTATATACTATATCCTATATCATATCATATAGTATTTATTGATGTAAAATATTCTAGTATACATTTAGTCGAGTATAGCTTGTGTGACAAGTATTTTATATTATGTATCCACTGGTGTAGTACATAATAGTGTATACTGATGTAATTTATCATTGTATACATTTAGTCTAGTATCATTTGTGTGACAAGTATTTTATATAAATATTGTTTATTATGTGACATATTATATTAGTGTATATTGTGTAGTGTATTATTTTATAGTCTATGTCACAAGTATTTTAAATGAAGTTTCCAGTTTATAATGTGACATTTTAATCTAATATATTACAGCGTATAGTTGTGTAGTATGCATTAAGTAGAGTTTGTGTGACAAGTATTTATATGAAGTATTCAGTTTATTATGTGACACTATGGTGTAGTATGTTACAGTGTATATGGGTGTAGTATATTATACATTTAGTATAGTTTATTGACAAGTATTTTATATAAAGTTTCCAGTTTATAATGTGACATTTTTATGTAGTATATTACAGCGTATATTGGTGTAGTGCATAATAGTATGCAGTAATTAAAGTTTGTGTGATAAGTATTTATATTAAGTATCCTGTTTATATTGTGAGACACTGAGGTAGTATATTACAGTGTATATTGGTGTAGTATGTAACAATGCAGATGGGAGTAGTATATTATATATTTTGCCTAGTTTGTATGAAAAGTATTTTGTATAAGGTATCCAGTCTCTAATGTGGCACATTGTTGCAGTATGTTTCAGTGTATATCGGTGTAGTATATTATAGTGTACATTGTTGTAGTATTACAGTGTGTAACTGTGCAGTATATTGGAGTGTATATTGTTGCAGTATGTTTCAGTGTGTATCGGTGTAGTAAATAGCAGTGTTTATAGGTGTAGCACATTACAGTGTATATAATGTAGTATATAGCAGTGTATATCAGTTTAGTATATTACGGTGTATAACGTGTAGTAAGTTACAGTGTATATAGGTGTAGTATATAACTGTATGTTGTTGCAGTATGTTTCAGTGTATATCAGTGTAGTACATTACAGTGTATATCAGTATAGTATATAGCAATGTATATTGGTGTAATATATTACAGTGTATATCGTGTAGTTTATAGCAGTGTATATCAGTATAGTATATTACGGTGTATATCATGTAGTTTATAGCAGTATATACCGGTGAAGTATATTACAGTGTATATCAGTATAGTATATTACAGTGTATATCAGTATAGTATATAGTAGTGTATATCAGGATTGTATATTACAGTGTATATCATGTAGTTTATAGCAGTGTATATCGGTATTGTATATTACAGTGTATATTAGTATAGTATATAGCAATGTATATTGGTGTAATATATTACAGCGTATATCGTGTAGTTTATAGCAGTGTATATCAGTATAGTATATTACGGAGTATTTCAGTGTAGTCTATTACGGTGTATATCATGTAGTTTATAGCAGTATATACCGGTGAAGTATATTACAGTGTATATCAGTATAGTATATAGTAGTGTATATCAGTATTGTATATTACAGTGTATATCATGTAGTTTATAGCAGTGTATATCGGTATTGTATTTTACAGTGTATATCAGTGTAGCATATAGCAGTCAATATCGGTGTAGTATATAGCAGTGTATATCATGTAGTTTATAGCAGTGTATATCGGTATTGTATATTACAGTGTATATCAGTGTAGCATATAGCAGTCTATATCGGTGTAGTATATAGCAGTGTATATCATGTAGTATATAGTAGTGTGTATCAGTATAGTATAATACGGTGTACATCGTGTAGTTTATATCAGTATATACTGATGTAGTATATAGCATTGTATATCGGTACAGTATATAGCAGTGTATATCAGTGTAGCATATATCAGTCTATATTGGTGTAGTATATAGCAGTGTATATCATGTAGTATATAGTAGTGTGTATCAGTATATTATAATACGGTGTATATCAGTGTAGTATATAGCAGTGTATATCGGAGCAGTCTTTATGACATATGAGGGGTCCAGTCTATCACCATCACACATGTGTAGACTTTGGTACCATGGGATGTATCCAGGAGTGCAATGTGTCTCTATGAAGTGTCATGTGAGTGCCACCCACCCAGGCTAAATCAGTGCCCAGCACAGGGAGCCCCTGGCCGTGTGGCCGGCCCTGGGAGTGTGGCAGCCGGCTGCAGCTGCATGCCCACCCCGGTCACCATGCTAGAAGAAGGAGGGCACCTACCCTTTGTGCCATTCCGCCTGTGCTCGTCCTTGTGGCTGGAGACAATGGGAGGTGAGGGCGCTAGCAGCTCCTGGCTGGAGGGGAGCGCAGGGCTGGGGGACAAGGTGCTGGCAGCTGGAGGGCTGGAGGCTGGAGCATGGAGGGACAGCGGAGAGGAGCTGCTCTCACAGCCGCCCGTCCATCCAGGTGTCACGGAGCAGATGAGGAGTCCCGCGGTGTGCGCCGCCGCTCCGCTCACACAGCAGACATGCCGGCTCCCTGTGCTGGAGGAGGATGCTGGCCAGCTCTGCTGTGATGTGCTGTGTACGGGGGATGATGATGATGATGATGCTCCTCTCCCTCCCACCTTCTCCTCTCTCCAAGCCCCGAGCAATGAGCAAACCCGGAAATAGAAGAGCCTTTAACTCGTGCACTGCCTGCCCCGGCCAGTCCCCGCTGCCCCCTCCCTGCCCGGCACCCACAGGATCCCGGCCAGTCCCCACTGCCCCCTCCCTGCCCGGCACCCACAGGATCCCGGCCAGTCCCCGCTGCCCCCTCCCTGCCCGGCACCCACAGGATCCCGGCCAGTCCCCGCTGCCTCCTCCCTGCCCGGCACCCACAGGATCCCGGCCAGTCCCCGCTGCCCCCTCCCTGCCCGGCACCCACAGGCTCCCTGCCCCGGCCAGTCCCCGCTGCCCCCTCCCTGCCCGGCACCCACAGGATCCCGGCCAGTCCCCGCTGACCCTCCCTGCCCGGCACCCACATGGATCCCGGCCAGTCCCCGCTGCCCCCTCCCCCGCCCGCAAACCCCCAGGATCCCGGCCAGTCCCCGCTGCCCCCCACCTGCCCCGGTACCCACAGATCCCCGGCCAGTCCCCGCTGCCCCCTGCCTGCCCGGCACCCACAGGATCCCGGCCAGTCCCCGCTGCCCCCTCCCTGCCCGGCACCCACAGGATCCCGGCCAGTCCCCGCTGCCCCCTCCCTGCCCGGCACCCACAGGATCCCGGCCAGTCCCCGCTCCAACCTCCCTGCCCGGCACCCACAGGATCCCGGCCAGTCCCCGCTGCCCCCTCCCTGCCCGGCACCCACAGGCTCCCTGCCCCAGCCAGTCCCCGCTGCCCCCTCCTTGCCCGGCACCCACAGGATCCCGGCAAGACCCAGCTGCCCCCTCCCAGCCCGGCACCCACAGGATCCCGGCCAGTCCCCGCTGCACCACCCTGCCCGGCACCCACAGGATCCCGCCAGTCCCCCTGCCCCCCCCCTCTGCCCGGCACCCACAGGATCCCGGCCATCCCCGCTGCCCCCTCCCTGCCCGGCACCCACAGGATCCCGGCCATCCCCGCTGCCCCCTCCCTGCCCGGCACCCACAGGATCCCGGCCAGTCCCCGCGGCCCCCCCTCCCTGCCCGTGCACCCACAGGATCCCGGCCAGTCCCCGCTTCCCCCACCCAGCCCCGCCACCACAGGATCCCGGCCATTACCCGCGGCCCCTCCCTGCCCGGCACCCACAGGATGCCCGCCAGTCCCCGCTGCCGCCTCCCTGCCCGGCACCCACAGGATCCCGGCCAGTCCACGCTGCCCCTCCTGCCTGCCACCCCTTCCGCCAGTCCCCGCGCCCCTCCTGCCCGGCACCCACAGGATCCCGGCCAGTCCCCGCTGCCCCCTCCCTGCCCGGCACCCACAGGATCCCGGCCAGTCCCCGCTGCCCCCTCCCTGCCCGGCACCCACAGGATCCCGGCCAGTCCCCGCTGCCCCCTCCCTGCCCGGCACCGCCAGGCTCCCTTGCCCAGCCAGTCCCCGCTGCCCCCTCCCTGCCCGGCACCCACAGGATCCCGTCCTGTCCCCGCTGCCCCCTCCCGGCCCGGCACCCACAGGATCCCGGCCAGTCTCCGCTGCCCCCTCCCTGCCCGGCACCCATAGGATCCCGGCCAGTCCCCGCTGCCCCTCCCTGCCCGGCACCCACAGGCTCCCGTACCCCGCCAGTCCCCGCTGCCCCCTCCCTGCCCGGCACCCAAGGATCCACGGCCAGTTCCCCGCTGCCCCTCCCTGCCCGGCACCCACAGGATCCCGGCCAGTCCCCGCTGCCCCCTCCCTGCCCGGCACCCACAGGATCCCGGCCAGTCCCCCCCCTGCCCCCTCACTGCCCGGCACCCACAGGATCCCGGCCAGACCCCGCGCTGCCCCTCCCTGCCCGGCACCCACAGGATCCCGGCCATCCCCGCTGCCCCCTCCCTGCCCGGCACCCACAGGATCCCGGCCAGTCCCCGCTGCCCCCTCCCTGCCCGGGACCCAGGATCCCCCGCCAGTCCCCGCTGGCCCCCTCCCTGCCCGGCACCCACAGTACCCGGCCAGTCCCCCTGCCCCCTCCCTGCCCGGCACCCACAGGATCCCGGCCAGTCCCGCTGCCCCCTCCCTGCCCGGCACCCACAGGATCCCGGGCCCGTCCCCGCTGCCCCCTCCCTGCCCGGCACCCCCAGGCTCCCGGCCAGTCCCGCTGCCCCCTTCCCCCCCTGCACCCACAGGATCCCGGCCAGTCCCCGCTGCCCCCTCCCTGCCCGGCAACCCACAGGACCCGCCAGTCCCCCGCTGCCCCCCCTCCCTGCCCGGCACCCACAGGATCCCGGCCAGTCCCCGCTGGCCCCCACCTCCCTGCCCCCGGCACCCCAGTCCCGGCCAGTCCCCGCTGCCCCCTTCCCTGCCCGGCACCCACAGGATCCCGGCCAGTCCCCCGCCTGCCCTCCCTGCCCGGCACCCACAGGATCCCGGCCAGTTCCCCGCTGCCCCCTCCCTGCCCGCACCCACAGGATCCCGGCCAGTCCCCCGCTGCCCCCTCCCTGCCCGGCACCCACAGGATCCCGGCCAGTCCCCGCTGCCCCCTCCGGCCCGGCACCCACAGGATCCCGCCAGTCCCCGCTGCCGCCCCTCCCGCCCGGCACCCACAGGATCCCGGCCAGTCCCCGCTGCCCCCTCCCTGCCCGGCACCCACAGCCCCGATCCCGGCCAGTCCCCGCTGCCCCCTCCTGCCCGGCACCCACAGGATCCCGGCCAGTCCCCGCTGCCCCCTCCCTGCCCGGCACCCACAGATCCCGGCCAGTCTCCCCGCTGCCCCCCCCTGCCGCACCCACAGGATCCCGGCCAGTCCCCGCTGCCCCCTCCCTGCCCGGCACCCACAGGATCCCGCCAGTCCCCCCGCTGCCCCTCCCTGCCCGGCACCCACAGGATCCCGGCTAGTCCCTGCTGCCCCCTCCCTGCCCCGCACCCACAGGATCCCGGCCAGTCCCGTGCCCCCTCCCTGCCTGGCACCCACAGGATCCCGGCCATGCCCCGCTGCCCCCTCCCTGCCCGGCACCCACAGGATCCCGGCCAGTCCCCGCTGCCCCCTCCCTGCCCGCACCCACAGGATCCCGCCAGTCCCCGCTGCCCCCTCCCTGCCCGGCACCCACAGGCTCCCGCCACCAGTCCCCGCTGCCCCCTCCTGCCCGGCACCCACAGGATCCCGGCTAGTCCGGCTGCCCCCTCCCTGCCCGGCACCCACAGGCTCCCTGCCCCAGCCAGTCCCCGCTGCCCCCTCCTGCCCGGCACCCACAGGATCCCGGCCAGTCCATGCTGCCCCCTCCCTGCCCGGCACCCACAGGATCCCGGCCAGTTCCCCCGCCTGCCCCCTCCCTGCCCGGCACCCACAGGATCCCGGCCCGTTCCCCTCCTGCCCCCTCACCTGCCCGCACCCACAGCCCTCCACAGCCCCAGCCAGTCCCCGCTGTCCCCCTCCCTGCCCGGCACCCACAGGATGCCAGTCCCCGCTGCCCCCTCCCTGCCCGGCACCCACAGGCTCCCTGCCCAGCCATCCTCGCCCCCCTCCCTGCCCGGCACCCACAGGCTCCCTGCCCCGGCCAGTCCCCCCCGCTGCCCCCCTCCCTGCCCGGACACCCACAGGCTCCCCTGCCCCGGCCAGTCCCCGCTGCGCCCTCCCTGCCCGTCACCCACAGGCTCCCTGCCCCAGCCAGTCCCCGCTGCCCCCTCCCTGCCCGGACACCCACCAGGCCTCCCCCTGCCCGCCACCGGCCAGTCCCCGCTGCCCCTCCTGCCCGGACACCCACATGCTCCCCTGCCCCCGGCCGGCCCCGGCCTCCGCCGCCCCTTCACCCTCCCTACCCGGCACCCACAGCTACCTGCCCCGGCCAGTCCCCGCTGCCCCCTCCCTGCCCGGCACCCACAGGCTCCCTGCCCCGGCCAGTCCCCGCGGCCACCTCCCTGCCCGGTAACCCACAGGCTCCCTGCCCCGGCCTGTCCCCGCTGCGCCTTCCCTGGCCGGCACCCACAGGCTCCCTGCCCCGGCCAGTCCCCGCTGCCCCCTCCCTGCCCGGGCACCCACAGGCTCCCTGCCCCTGTGCTGGAAATACTATATACTGTACTGGGACTACTATATACTATACTGGAAATACTATATACTGTGCTGGAAATACTATATACTGTACTGGAAATACTATATACTGTGCTGGAAATACTATATACTATACTGGAAATACTATACACTGTGCTGGAAATACTGTATACTGTACTGGGACTACTGTATACTATACTGGAAATACTATATACTGTACTGGGACTACTATATACTATACTGGAAATACTATATACTGTGCTGGAAATACTATATACTGTACTGGAAATACTGTACTGGGAATACTATATACTATACTGGAAATACTATATACTGTACTGGGAATACTATATACATTAGTGGTTATAATATATACTTTACTGTAAATATATACTGTTCTGGGAATACTATAAACTATACTGGAAATACTATATACTGTACTGTAAATACTATATACTTTTCTGGTAATAATATATACTATACTGGAAATATACACACACGCTAGGAATACTGTATACTCTGCAGGAAATACTGTATACACTCAGTGGGAATACTGTATACTGTGCTGGTAATACTATATACACTCACTGGGAATACTATATACTATACTGGAAATACTATATACTGTACTGGGAATACTATATACTATACTGGAAATACTATATACTGTACTGGAAATACTGTATACTGTACTGGAAATACTATATACTGTACTGGGAATACTATATTCTATACTGGAAATACTATATACTGTACTGGGAATACTGTATACTATCCCAGAAATACTATATACTGTTCTGGGAATACTATATACTGTACTGGGAATACTATATACTATACTGGAAATACTATATACTGTACTGGAAATACTATATACTGTTCTGGGAATACTATATACTATACTGGAAATATACACACACGCTAGGAATACTGTATACTCTGCAGGAAATACTGTATACACTCAGTGGGAATACTGTATACTGTGCTGGTAATACTATATACACTCACTGGGAATACTGTATACTGTGCTGGAAATATTATATACACTCACTAATAATATTATGCTGGAAATACTATATACACTCACTGGCAATACTGTATACTGTGCTGGGAATACTATATACACTCACTAATAATATTATGCTGGAAATACTATATACACTCACTGGCAATACTGTATACTGTGCTGGGAATACTATATACACTCACTAGGAATACTGTATACTATACTGGAAATACTATCTACACTCACTGGGAATACTGTATACTATACTGGAAATACTATATACACTCACTAATAATACTGTATACTGTGTTGGAAATACTATATACACTCAATTGGAATACTATATACAGTCACTGGGAATACTGTATACTATGCTGGGAATACTATATACACTCACTGGGAATACTGTATAATGTGCAGGAAATACTATATACACTCACTAATAATACTGTATATTATGCTGGAAATACTATTTATACTCACTAGGAATACTGTGCTGGAAATACTATATACAGTCATTGTTAATACTGTATACTGTGCTGGAAATATTATATACACTCACTGGGAATATTGTATACTGTGCTGGAAATACTATATATACTCACTAGGAATACTGTATACTGTGCTGGAAATACTATATACACTCACTTGGAATACTGTATATTATGCTGGAAATACTATATATAATTGGGAATACTGTATACTATGCAGGAAATACTATATACACTCACTAGGAATACTGTATGCTATGCTGGAAATACTATATACAGTCTCTGGGAATACTGTATACTGTGCAGGAAATACTATATACAATCACTAGGAATACTGTATACTGTGCTGGAAATACTATATACACTCACTAGGAATACTGTATACTGTGCTGGAAATACTATCCACACTCACTAGGAATACTGTATACTGTGCTGGAAATACTATGTAAACTCACTAGGAATACCGTATATTATGCTGGAAATACTATATATACTCATTGGGAATACTGTTTACTATGCTGGAAATACTATATACAGTAATTGTATATGCTATGTACAAACACCATATATAATATATACATACACTGAATACTATGTATTATGTATACATATATACGAAATACACAAAAAACTATATACACTGTATACACCTATTTAAATACTCTATATTAAAGGTACACTATATACTATTTATAAATATTATATATACTATGTATTGTATATAAATACTGTATACATTATATTGTATATAATCTAAACAAATATAAATATATATTTGTATATATACTATAAGCACCTATGTAAATACTGTCTAATATCTGTACGCTATATAATACTTATATATATTATATACATTATGCATTATACTTAAATGCTGTATACATTATAAACATTATGCAGTGTATAGAAACACTATATACATCATATGCCATATTTACAATAACTCCTATAAACACAACAAACTATATAATTGAATACTACATATACACTACATGCAGCTATATACAGTAAATATCCACTATATGTACACTGTATACTACTTATAAATATTGTTCATGTTATGTACTATACATATATACAGTATATATATATATATATATATAATATATATATATATATATATATATATATATATATATAATATATATATATTATATATAAATGATGTACACATTATAATCATTACCTACTATAATAAAACACAACATACACCATAAACAATATGTACATTAATGCCTATAAACACAGTATATTATGTAGTATATATACGCTATATCTGTACATATACAATATAATATATATACTTTATAAACTTTATGACCTTCATTTATCAAAGCTGTCTAGCAGTAAGACTTTATTTGTTGCCCACAACAACCAATTAGAGCCCACAGCAACCAATCACAGCTCAGCTTTTACTTTTTATACTGCTGTGGCAAAATGAAAGCTGCGCTCTGATTGGTTGCTATGAGCTCTGATTGGTTGCTATGGGCAACAGAGACAGGCCTGTTGCTATACAGTTTTAATAAATGAGGCCCTATGTGTGCATTATGTTATATATACTAATATAATTATGCATTGTAACAACCAGCTTGGTGGCCACTATTGCTTTTGCACAGGTTTCTAAAATCTTTTTTCAGGGTCATACATAAAAAGAGATAAGGGGCCCAACAGCAAACATTAAAACGGGGCCACCTTTTTATATTAGTTACCACCACTCAACTGAATGGAGCTCGCTGAAGGGTTCATTTGGACCATTAGTCCGGGTCATTATACCATAAAACGTATATCTGAAACCAGCATTTCACTGGATTAGCGGCTGCGACTATTTACACCCTGGGTCCCGAAGCGTAACTTGAAGCTCTGGGGGCCCTAGTGCAAAAAGTGAAATGGGCCCCCCAGCTACCATGTGCCACTTACAATGCCGGTATCTCCTTATGTGGCAGGAGGTTTTTTGGGCCCCCTCAGGCTGCAGGGCCCAGTAGTGTCTGCTACCTCTGCACCCCCTATAGCTACGCCCCTGCATGGGTCTTATTTACCAAAACTTTGCCCATAGCAACCAGTGACGGCACCTCGTCTTCTTTTCCATAGCTGATAAAGAAATGAAAGCTGAGCTGTGATCGGTTGCCACTGAATTTAGATCAAAAGGAGATGACAAATCTAAATTGTTCCTTTACATTTTTCTTCATTTTTAGGATAAACCCCCCTCCTCCCAACACTTCTCTCCCTCCAAAATACCAACCATGGAACACAAGTGCCCCTGGGGGTAATGTTGTATTTACCACTGCCTTAAATCGACCATTATGAGTGTAGATCAGGTCCCATACGTGGTTGGACCTAGGGGTCGCCATGTTTGTTGTGATCCTGGAGGGTCATTGTGGCCACTTTCACAGAGGGAGATGGGCTAATTAGGTTAAGGAGCATTTATCACATGCACTCACTAAAGGCTTCATATGTAATTGACGCTGGGGTGTGAGGTTGTAGCATTATGAGGGACTGTTCCTCCTTGTTCACACTTGTACTCCTTACTGTAGTGAATATCTATCACATAAGATGCCAGTGAATTACTCTCCCTGTTTACATCCTCTGATCATTAAGGCAGGGATGATATATGTGATAGGCCCTAAAAACTAAAGCTGGTGTAAAATGGAGCAGTTGCCTATAGCAACCAACCACAATAATGCTTCCATGTTCTAATCTTCCAAGTATAATTGCAGGCTGGATTCTGGTCAGTTGCTATAGGTAACCACAGCAGTGTGTTCTCCATTGAGGCCAGCACAAAACCACTATGTAAATTCTGTGTTTGTGAGTTAAGTAGATCACAGTGGAAAAAGACTGTAAATTTTCAATGCGAGCCCCAAAAAATATTGTGATTTCAAAGGGTGTGCCCATCTCACACATTGGAGGCATGTTGATAGGCTGTACTATTAATTTTTGGTAAGTGTGCCTGCTAGGGTGTACTTGGAACTCCCATTGAAATGAATAGGAGAGTTTCGATCACCTCTCTGTTCTCAGTTAAGACTTTTGGAGGGCCATTCTCGAAATAGGTGTGGGTCCCAGATTAGCCATTAATGTGTGAAATGGGAATATCCCTTTAATTGTCCAGTTTAAAAAAAACATTTCCATATACCCTACTAGGGGGGAAGTTCTCTGTTCAGGATCCTTGTCTTGGCTAAAGTGAACAAGGGGTATAAAGAGCGTCCTTCACTCTGGAGGACCTGCCCTGTCCTGTTTTACGCTTGATTTGAATGGACTGTGTAATATTTTATTTCACCTGTGGTGGCGCAGCAGAGAAATTGATCACTTGCTGTCAGGTATCACCACATATTACAGCTGATTCATGGGGGTCCCAGCAGGAGGGGGACACTTTGAGATCTGCTTATTGTCAAAGGACCGTTTTAACAAGCAAGGACTGTCTAAATCGGAGAATTCCTTTTAACTTGCAGGGTTTCTCCATTTTTTTGTTTGCAAAAAAGTTTGTTGAAAGGACATTGTATGTGGTCCCTTAAAGGAGATCTAATACTACTGCTGTTAAAAAGGACGAGGTAGGTAGGACTTAATGAAAATGCCTTATCCATGGATGCAATCCTCAGATGCTATTTCAGCATAGAAACCAGTGGTCTCCAACCTATGATTGGGAATTGTAGTTTTGCACCAGCTGCAGATCACTTCAAACCTATAATACTTTAAGGGAATGTGTCATCAAAAATGACTTATTGTTTAACGCACGTTTTTTTGTTAAACACATTTTTTAAACATTTGTGGTTATATTTTTTTTAATTTTCCAGATCACTTTCAGTATTTTTTAATAATTCTTAAGTCCTGCAGTTTTCAGTTTGGTCACTAGGCCTAATAAAAGTCTGACACTGCTGTTCTGTAGAGAAAGATTCTCAGTTGTCTGCTCATTTTCAGCACAAAGAGGGTCAAACTGAAAGGAGACACCAGTGTGAATAAAAAAAACAGGATCCGCCAGTCACAATAGGAGATAGTCACAGTTCACCCTTTCACCTCCCTGCACAGTGACTTATTCTCAGGTCACAAAGCATGAGTAGAAAACTCTCCTATAGAAATCAATGGGACAGAGTCAGGTTAAGTCTCCTATGTGCATGAAGCTACTGTATAGCATCTCTCTGCTGTTAAAGCAGTGCAAACAAGGCCTAGTGGCCAAAGTGAAAACTGCACGACTTAAGAATTATTAAAAAATATTGAAAGTGATATGAAAAATAAAAAATAAAAAAATAAAAAAATTCCTAAAAAATGTGTTTAACCTAAAAACGGGACTTAAACAATGACTCATTTTTTGATGACACATCCCCTTAAACTCAATAATAAAACTTTCTGCAACTTTCCAACATACTTTGTGGTTCAGTTGCTCACTAAGACCTCGGTTGACTTTCCATTCAGATGGGCCTTAATACTTGTCACAACTCAGGGTTTGCTATAATTGTTTCCAATTATCTGTGAGCACAACCATACTCACCTGATAGTTTGCTTCAGTGTATCAGCGCAGATAAAATATATCAACTTGGAGTCCGAGATGATTATACCTCTACAGAAACCTCTCTGATTCCAACGAGAGGAGAGGCTATGCAATGGATGACTGTAAAGCTCTTCTTGTCTGTGGCCATAATTCACACCCCTGAGTCCCTACAGTCCTTACTGTTCCCTGTCAGCAGCTTCAGGGCCTTCTCTTCTTAACGTGTTTACAGCTCTAATTAGACAATAGTGATGATCAGCATTTCCATCATCTTGGTGTTTACTCCTCTCTCAGTATATAAAGCCTAGTGACACCCATTTTGATAGATATCATCATGGTCGCCTGTAAAAATGACAATGTGACACTGATAGAAGCTACATTAATCATTCCATTTACGGCTAGTTTGCAGGTTAGAACAAGCTATTATCCAATTACATCAACTACTTTAGACAGAAAGGTAGATACCAAATAGTCCAGGCTGGGCTTGGTGGGGAGGGACAAACTGGGCATTTGCCTAGGGCACCTAACCCCTAGGGTGTCCATAGAATGGGACTAACTTTTGACCTCTTTTCTGTCTTAGACCACCAAGTAATATGATATTAACCAGGTCATTGACAACTAACTCTTTCACTACCATAGCCCACAAGGGATTTTAAATTTATGAGAAAAATAAGGCAGTCTTCGAATCATTTGCTTTTTAGACACCATTATTTTTTTTATAAACCTGCCCTGTCTAAATTTTGGGTGTAAGGTCCTAGATTGTTCTACTAAGCAGAAATAGAGTAAGCACCATTGAAGCAACCCTCTGGATACAGTATGCTGTAAAGGGTTGGTCTCCACAACATTGCTTTATCTACCCTCACTCCTGTTTTCTTGTTGTCACTTTGAATTCAAGCGGGCAATTTACTGGCTCTACTAGGCTGCAGTAGAGCCAGGTCTGTAGCTATAGCAACCAGTGCTGCAGCCTATCAGGAGAGATGAAACAGGTCTGTAGCTAAGCGACTGAGAGCTGATGCAGCTCAACAAAGGGATATCGCAGAATAGGTAAGGACACCTGTTTATTGGACAAATATTGTGGGAAGTGACTTGTTTTTGGCGAGATCTTTAAACATATAAAGTGTCCATGTATGAGACAACCCCTTAAAGTGTTCTAAAAAAGAGGTCCAAGTGCAGCATGTTCCCATCTACTTTGTAAATCTGGAGCGCTGAATTAAAAAATAGGGCAATGAGGAAATCAGTTTGATCTTAGTGACATCCATATCTTAAAGGAACCAGGACCAGCAAGTGCACACACCATGAGGGAGCGCCATTTCTGTTTTGGATGTAAACTCTCTTATGTACACTCATAGCATTGTCATTCCTGTATACTGTTCTGCTCTGTAGTGTGTATACAGGGAAATTCTATACAAGCAGCAGTCTTTAACTTGCCTCTCACTCTTCGGACCATTACCCATGAGTGACAGTACGCGTACGAGTCTGCGTTCATCAGTGTCTATTGGAAACATACGTCACAGGGTTTCCTTCAAGCAGTTGCATGGATTTGTTAATGGTGTATTGATGTAATACTAGACTTATAATGATTTTAAACTCGGGTAATCCTGCCCTCGGGGACTAGGACACCTGATTTTCTCTTCTATGCTAAATACCTCCTTAAGGATATACATATGACCTATGGGACCCTCTCAGTCTTCTCCTGCCTGGAGAATGGTTATCTTTCCATGGAGAAGAGTTTGTATATGAGATGTATATTTACATGTCTGATTATTCTGAGTCCATCCAACTCTGCTGGCAGTCAGTATGATTCATATATCATTAGCACTGAGGAGTACCTTCTGTCTGTACCACTTACTGACCTAATAATCATATGATATGCAATGTATTTATTACACACATATTTTTGGAAAGATCTGTAGCTTGGAAACGTCTTCAGATGTTTCGTTGCATACTGAAACCATTAGAAAAAAATTATGCACTTTGCTGAGCTGGTGTTGACCCTATTGTGATATATTATGGAACTGAATATACCGCAAATCCCCCAATATACAGCGAAGGTAAAAACAGACTTTGCACTGCAAATCCATCAACAGAACAAGGTTATCAATATTATGTTTCTTTCGAAATTGTTATGACATGCAATTCCCTGATATCCTAGGTATAAATATATATATATATACCTATATATATATAAAAATAATGATATATATATATATAAAATATATAGGTAATAATAGTATATAATATATATATATATAAATATATATCACAGGGAACACAAGATTTAGCTAAAAAAACCTTATAGGAATGTCACAGGTCCTCTTTGAATGACCTCTTAGTGAGTATATATATTTGGCTCACTAAAGAGGTCCTTTCAAAAGAGGACCTGTGACATTCCTAAAGGTCTATATTTTTATATTATTTTTTAGTCTAAATCCTTGTGTTCCCTTGAAATATATAATATATATATATATATATATATATATATATATAATATATATTTATATATATTATAATATATATACTACCTAGAATCAGGGAATTGCATGTATAACAATTCCGAAATAACATAATATTATAACCTGTTCTGTTGATGGATTTGCAGTGCAAAGTCTGTTTTTACCTTCGCTGTATATTGGGGGATTTGCGGTATATTCAGTTCCATAATATATCACAATAGGGTCAACACCAGCTCAGCAAAGGCAAATTTTTCTAATGGTTTCAGTATGCAACGAAACATCTGAAGACGTTTCCAAGCTACAGATCTTTCCAAAAATATGTGTGTAATAGAAATAACATTGCATAACATATATATATTATGCATAAATAATATATAATATATATATATAGTATATAATATATATATATGAAATATATATTTTGGCTCACTAAAGAGTCCTTCAAAGAGGAGTCTGTAACATCCTCCTAAAAGGTCTATATTTTACTAAGACCTTGTGTCCCTTGATAAACAATTCTGGTGCCTCTTTTCTTATATCTCTGCGTTGTGCTGTTCCTCTGTTATTCCTCCTAGAAATGTATTACTGAATCAGTCAGCTTCGTGTTACCATTTCAGTTTTCAGAGGGGTGTGTCCTTGCACAAACTGCCTCTGTCAGCAATGATTGGACAATGCCAGATTGTGCAGGAAAATGCCTCCAGTGGGTTACACCCACTTGCCAGATTTCGTAATGAATTTCTCGGAGGAATAACAGCACAACACAAAGCTATAAGAGAAGATTCTCCAGAATGGATATTTAACAGGGAACACAAGGAATCACTAAACCAATCACAGGTCTTCTTTAAGACATTTACATTGATGACCTATCTTTAGGATGGGTCATTAATGGGGCTCCAAGGCCAGACTTCTATTACTTTAAAAACTAAATTTTTGTATGACACCTTTATTAAATGTTAAAATCATAGTCAGGATAGACTGAGAGTGGGTTGGGAACAGTGATGTCATAGTTCCAACACAAGATACCATATAACAAATTCTTGATCAATATGATCAGAATAATTGAACTGGCTAGTTAGTTATGGTCTGGATAGTATCAGCGCTTTAGATACTTGTATAAATTCCAGAAGTTTAATGGAAACCTCAAGCACAGCAGCGGCACTTTAAGGGGCCTTTTATGCGGCACAGTACAAATACCGGTGGGTTTATCCGACCGGTATTTGCACTGTTTTCGTGCCATGCACACGGCTGCAGGGGGGCAGTTTTTCTCCGCGACTAGTGAGAAAAGCCCTCCCCCTCAAATAGACATGTTCATATTTCCTTACCGAAAACGTCGGAAGAATGAACATGTTCTATGGTTTCGGGCCGCCGGCGGTCTTGAAAATCGCCAGCGGATAAAACCCCGATCAGTGGGGACGTGCTGCGCTGGTTTCCTAGAGGCCCGTTTTAAAAGTTTTCACCCGGTTTGCAGACGTTTTCAAAACCGTCTGAAAAACCGGGTGAAAACCCGTGCCGTGGGGACATGCCCTAAAGGGGTTGTCCCATTATAAACATCAAAGGCATATTGATAAGAAATACCATCAATGTCAGATAGGTGCAGGCTCCCCCACTCCTGGTTTCTGGGCCCTGCACCTATCTCCATAATGGGCCCCAAAAACTCACCGTCCCCAACAGTGAAGTGGTCATACTTGTGCAGCAGGAGCAAAGCTTTAGGGTGTGCAGAGGTAGCAGTCGCTACTGGGACCTGAAGTCTGAGGAGGCCCCATAAAGCCCTTCTGCCACAGCATTGTAAATGGTACATGGTAGCTTAAGGGCCCCATTTCACTATTTGCACTAGGGCCCAGGAGCTGCAAGTTACACCTCTGTTGTGCAGTCACCACGGAGGCCCATTATGGAGATAGGTGCAAGCCCCAGAGCTGTTACATGGACCTATCTGATATTAATGACATATCCTACCAATATGTCATTAATGTTTGTGATGGGACAATCCCTTTGATCTGGACAACCCCTTCTCCCACTGAATTTCTTCTTATTCCTATGGGTCAAATGAGCTGATACCGTTACCTCAGGGAGGGGAGCGGGGCACCCAGACTTCTTTCCTGCAGTTTCTTTTAATGTTTGTATTTGCCTTGTGCCTACTGAAATGAATGAACATCTATGTAATAAAAAGTATTGTGGAGTCCTTGAAAACAGGAGCTGCTCTTTCCAGAGACTCCCCATTATAGCTAAGAGAGGAGTTTTGAGCTGGGGACCGTGCTCTGTGATGCCCATATGACCCTCTAGAGCATATTGGCAATCATTATCCTTATGGGACAACCTCTTTAATGTACAACCATCAGTCAATCCACCACCAAAGTGTTATTTGATGTCAAAGGGGTTGTCTCACTACATTGATTCATCTTACCTCAGTCCTGTTTTCTTGGTTTCATTTTGAATTCAGGGGGGTGTTTACTGGCTTCTACTAGGCTGCTGTAGAAGCCAGGTCTGTAGCTATACCAACCAGTGCTGGCAGCTTATCATGAGAGAGTAAACAGGTCTGTAGCTATAGAGACCTGAGAAGCTGATGCAGCCCATACAACAAGGGATATCTAGGAATAGGTAGGACACTGTTAATGGACACATATTGCAAAGTGACTTGTTTTTGCAAGATCTTTAACATAAAAAGCAATCTTTGTAGACAACCCCTTTAACGTAAAGGTCTATACTAATAGCATAAAGTGAGAGTTACTGCTGACTAGGGCATAGCTATAAGGGGTGCAGAAATAGCAATGGCTACCAGGCCTTAGAGCCAGAGGGGGGCCTAATGTCCCCTTTGCCACATAGGAAGACCCCAGTATTATAAATGGCCTTTTTATAGAATTTGCTTTGGGACCCAGGAGCTTTAAGTTACACTGCCTGCTGGGTCACATAGTCTAAAAGCATGTGAAAAAGTCTGCTAACCTCCAGCCCATCATGCATTACCATTTGTCTAAGGATATGTTCACACGGTGTGATTTCAGCGCGTATTTGTGCTCTAATACGGGCGAGATGCGCGCCAAAATTACAGTAATCCATAGTTCTCAAAGAGAACTAGGGATTACACCTCGTCCCACCGCGTGTACAATACGATCGTATTGTACACGCGGGGAGATAAGTGACATGTCAATTATTCGCCGTGAATACGCGCCGCAAATGATGAATGTCAATGGGGCCAGCATGCTACCGCCCCCCTGCGCCGCGGGGGTACGTGCGTATCAGCGCGAGCTCCCGAAAGATACGATGTATTGCGGCGCGTACTGTACGTGCCGCACTACATCGTGTGAACATAGCCTAAACATTCAACCTTCTCACAATTATAGTGATATAGAGCAGTAACTGCGAACAACTTTGAGAACATGCACTAAGAGTGTCTTTTATGAACAATTTTTTCCACATTGTACAGCACTCCAGAACTTGTTGGTGCTACATAAATAAAGGGACGATTCTATAAAAACCGAATGCATTCAAAACTGACACAGACATGTGCCTGGAAAGATGTGGCAAGCTTTCTATGTACAGGGCTGTCAGAAATCCGGAGTTCTCCATTCCCTGCCAGCTGGGTCAGTAGTGTTAGCCATTAAACTCTGCTACGCTGGATGCTCGCTCCTCTAATGCGCTCCCTTATGCACTTGCTAATCAATGATACAGGTGAAAATGGGCCTTTTGAGGGCTAAGAATCCAATTACTGAGCAAAAGAACGAGGCCGCGATGGCTGGATAGAGCAACGGCTGCCAAATTCTGTGTCTCTGGCATAAAGAGCTGCCCCCTCTTTGAATGACAACTGTTACTGCTGAGGTATTGGCCTAAATTAAGCCATTGCGGGTTCAATTGCTGCGATTAGTCTGTGTTCATGAGCCCAGGAGTTGCCTTCCAGCAGAGGTGGTAAAAGTGGTATCTCAGCACTAGATTTGTGTCTCTGTGCTTGGCTGGTAATACAGTGGTAATGAACTGGTAGTGTCAGGAGCACAAGCTAAATAAAGCTCTTTGCCCCCTCCCCTTCTCCCTTGGGCAATTAAAACAACTAACTCCTAAAATCCCTATTTAGCACCTTCTACTGTGAATTCTGTGATGGTTTTAGGATAAATAATCTTTAATCAGACATTTAAAAGGGGAGGTGAGACTCTGGTGACACCATCAGCTTTCTGTACAGAGGTGACACAAGGGGCATCAGATAAGGGATTTCTCCAAAAGCAACTTGCATTTTTTTTTCCAGCTTAAAAAGTCTTCCACCCAAAAGTTTATCCTTGGACAATCTAGGTAAGTGCAGAATCCTCTATCCACACTGGAGAAACTAGAAACCAATTAACCTTCTGCTGTTTTGTGCTCTGCCAAAAAGTGTAGCAAAAGCATCCATTAACTGAAAGTTGGTGGATCTGATCTTCTTAGGTGGACCTATCAACGATCTAATGTGTCTATGTTGCCCTCTAGACAACCTTAGGTGTCTAATCTCTAAGGGAAAATAACATAATCCATATTGAATTTTTTTTCTGAACGTTTGTTTCATTTTTTTAGACCAGCATCAGACAGGAGCTATTATTTTGGAAAGGCAAAGTATTTTTGTAATTTACTAGAACACAGGAAGGAACAGTTTCCTTTGTACAACTTACTATCTGATCAGCATAGATTGCAATTCAGTAGAAAACTAGCCTAAAAGTCTTGGTTTCTAGACTATATCTTGTATTACCACGCCCCACAATCTTGTAGTACTATTTGTAGTTATTATTATTTCATGCCATTGGGTTTTGGGTTTTCAACTCTCGGAAACCCAACAAAAATTTAGCGTGTGCCCAAAAATGTTAAATTTTAAAAGGGGGAATGGGGGCGTTCACAAGCTTTTTTGGGCCTCTTTGAAAGAAACCCAATTTGCATACTGTGAAAAAATGTACCTCAATGAATACCAAAAATTAAAAAAACCCCAACGGCCCAAAGAGAGAGTAAAGCAAACATAGTTTTTTTTGGGGGCCCACATTTGTTCTATTATTATATATTATATATATTTATATTATATCTGTTTCAGCATAGAATGCAATTCATAAAAACTACCCAAAAAAGTTTTTGGTTTTCTAGACAAAATCTTGTATTACCACGCCCCCACAATTTTTGGGTAAAACTTTTTTAGTTATTATTTTTTTCACCACCCCCGTTGGTTTCAACTTTCGGTAACTACATAAATAGTGTGTGTCTAAAATGTTCCCCTTTAAAAGGGGAAATGGGTTTCCTTTCCAAAGCTTTTTTGCCCCTCTTTTTAAAAGGTACCCAAGGGGAAATCTGTAAAAAAACTGAATGAGAAAGTGCAGGCCACAACGGCCCATAAGGGGAATAAGCAAACTTTTGAGCCACTTTTGGGTTCTTTTTTAAATTTTAAATATATAGATTTTTAAAATAAAATCTGATGAAGCAAGATGCAATTCATTAAAAAACTACCAAAAAAGTTTTGGGGGCCATTTTGAAACGTTTTGGTCAAAACTCCATTTTTTTTTTCCCCCAAAGGTTTCTATAAAATTAAATGATTTTTGACCCAAAAACCCTTTCATACATGTGGCTCTTTGGGTTTTTAGCTTTAACTTTTTATCACCATGTCCCACAATCTTTTAGTAACATTTTTAGTTTTTAAATTTCATTCCATTGGGGCGGGTTTTAACCTCGGTAACAAAAAAAAATGTGGGGCGTTCCCCAAAAAAGTTTAAAAAAAAAGGGGAAAAGGGTTAATTTATTTAAAGCAGCATTGCAGGGATCCATTGGGGGTACTTCTAAAAAATTACCTCAATAATACCACCCGTACAGCTACCCAAATGGCCCATAGAGAGAAGTAGAGCAAACAATCCCTTTTGGGGTATTTGTTTTTAAATTTTATAAAAATATAAAAATGTTCTTTTATATTTTGGTAAATATAAAAATATATATATATAAATAAATATATTTTATTAAAACCCAAAAATTTTATAAAAATTTTTTTAAAAGCCCTTTTTTTATTTCAGGGGCAGTACATTCAAGGGGCATTACATACATAACATAGGTCAAAAAACACGTACAATGGTGACGATAAATGACTAACAACTGGTACAGAGAAAGAGAGAACCCTGCCCGCGAAGGCTTACTATCTACAAGGAAAGTGAAAAGAGACAAAGGGTGAGGATATATCGGATATATGTATATCCAATGCCATATGCTGACTGCAGAACCATATGTTCTTCCTTATTCTCATTTTAGTGAGTACTTCTATACTTAATGTCCCCCTGAGGAAACCAGAAATTCTGGAAGAAACAAATTGGGTCTTTGTTTTTTGTACCAATGTGAACAGTACAATTGTTGGTAGGTGCATTTTCTCTACTATTTGGATTGTATATGGGGTGTCTTCCACAATAAATTGTTAGGTTGTTACTTGAGTAAGTGAAGGTTAGAGTGGTGGGGTCGCCCTTTTCAGGGCGATTGCCCCACTTTCATGGCAAGCACAATTAGACAATGTCCTAGGGATAGCTTTTTATTATCACCTCTTATATCCTTCTTACCCTCTTTCATTTGGACCCTCACAACCTGGCACCATTATTCCACATGACACTTTGCATAAAGGAAGTGGTGCTAGACCTACAGTCCAGTAAGAACCTTACTACATACTCTAATTGAGATTTGGTCTTTTGGGTGCTATGTTCCGTTTTTGATATATTAAAAGTTAAGTTTTACACTAGGGTTTTCTTTGTGGTAGTTCTATTTCCAAGCAGTATATGCTTTATGTGTCAGACACAAAAGTGTGCTGGATCAATACATAACCACAATTTTCCTTACGTGGGCAGCTCTCTGCAGTAGCCCCCTGCTCTGGCTTATTAAGAGGCCCCTGATGAGGTGACATCCCTTCTTCAATAGATAAGAAATGCCTCGATAGGACAACCAGAAGGATTTTGTCTATACTAGATATCCCCTTTAATACTATCTAATGGACCATATATTAGTTTCATGTATGGTTCTGGACAATGAGGAAGATCGTTGGTTCAGTTGTAGGGCCATGAGTGTGAACACATCTTTAATTGACCAACATCCATACAAGTAGAGAGATCATACCCCTCGGTAAAACCCAAAATACACATGATTAAACCGGGGATAGACAAAGGGCCATCAACTTTTTTGCTGGGAAACTTTTCTCTATATGAAATCAGTGACAGTCCCGTCAGGTTTTCTCCTACATTGAACATCACCAGGACCTTTAGGATCCAGCCCCTTCCCACCCTCCTTCTACCTTGGGCAAGGTTCAACAAGTCAAAAAGCATTATGATAGCTATTAATTTTCCTTTCAAGCCTTCCCCTGTTTCACATTTCAAAATCCTATTACTTTCTCCCCCTTCCCCACGCCTCTCCTGCCAATGAGGAGCAGGGTCCCGGGGTCCTGCCCTGCCGCACTGATCCTGCATCATAAATTATCCAAACTCGACCCCATAAAACTTTACTGAGCCAAGTGTTTATTTTGTGGTGTAAAACCCAGAGATTTGGGGTCAGAAGGAAGAGAACATTTCAAGAATTCCTCCCACCAGCCCCTCACACCCAATTTTTTTTCCTTGAAAGTCTGAGCTACAGAATATATATTTATTGCTGGGCAGCTGTAAATTTAAATTCTCTGGATGACCCCGTCTTGCACTCGGCAGTAAAATTAACCCGTTCAGTGGCTCTTTCTAATAAGAAATCCAAGGTGCACTATGTGGTAGTAATCTATATATACCATAACGTAAAGTTCTATGATGGTGAAATTCTATGACGGGTCTCATAGATTTCTACCATTAGAGCTGTCATCTGAAATATCCAAACTTTTTTCCCCTCCAAATGACAAACCTCAGAATTTGCTCTTCTTCTATAGAGCGAATACTATAGCACTATACTATACTTTACAGCATTTACTATATTATAGAGCAAGTTTTCATGCTATTAATACAGGTCATCTTCATGGTGTCTTCTTCTCATGCCCACCAATCCTCCCAATCTCGTGTAGTATCAAAAACAGATAAGATATCTCCAACTGCAAAGTTTCCACATCTAATAATCCAGGTGGGGGCTCCTTCTATTGATAAGAGGGTGCATCTTATCATTTAGCACACCAAATAGTCCAAAAATATAGCAATCAGCATATGACATTCTATTTTCTTAATGGATAAGATGGTGGAACTCAACAAAGTGTTTGCCCAAAGTGTTTAAGGTTCTTCACTCTCTAAACATTGGATAAGCCACTACTTAAAATACTCAATAATTCCTAATGCATAAGACAGATGTATGAATGGCAAATTTCTGAAGTGAACTTGAACTTTTTTATTCTGCCCCAAGAACCAATAAAATTCTAAAGTTCTCCACCTGGTATGTTATCCCTATTCTTTTGAGCTCGTTCAGTTCACCGATGAGTGAAAATATAAAGGATATTTACTAGAACGGGTCCTTGGCCCCATGAATAAGAGATAGACCTCATTATTATATTGATAAGAGGTAGAAGGTCCTCATGGTCATTGACAGATCATTGATGGCTCTTTCCATGACTAGAACTTGGTGAATTTCGGGATGCGGAGTCTACACTCATATTCAGGCCATGGTTTTTTAGGTGAGCCTAAATCCCATTGAGTAGCTGAATTAGAGCTTGCAGGTAAGGACTTGGGAGCCTAGATACTTCAAACATTTAACTAGTTTTTAGACATGTGTTTAGCACTTAAGCAAGTAAAATATTTCATAGGTCCACAATCGGTTCTCCTAGTAACTCAACTCCAGACGTAAAGAGCTTGTAAACATCAGACATTGTGTGTGATACTTGGAGCTATCTACCCATTGTAAAAACATCTCTCAATATTTACTGTACCTCTACATCAATATATGAAGATAACATCATTTCCTTTGGTTGACTTCCCCAAATCTGGTCTAACAATAGCTCTGATATTGTAAGGCTGTCTTTCCTTTCACTTGGTATCAGTGGTTGTGTCTAGAGGACCCTAAGTCGTTCGAAAGAAAATATTGACTCTAAACTACTGGTAAGAAACAGAAAATGAGATCTTTATCCGGCCCTCTGCTGCTGGGGCCTTTTAACAATGAATGTGTAATGTCGGCTGTACCCCCTACTGTAGATTATACGGATTATAGAAGTCACCAGAGGTTACAGGAGGCTCGGAAACCAAAAGTGACATCAGTTACTGCTATTATATAGGCCAGGGATTGTGATTATACATTATATGCACAATCTAAAGAATTTACATGAGTGATGCTTAACTATATTATATGTCTTTTAAAGGGGTTGTCTCACTACAAGGATTGCTTTTTATGTTAAAGATCTTGCAAAAACAAGTCACTTTGCAATATATGTCCATTAACAGTGCCCTACCTATTCCTAGATATCCCCTCTTGTATGGGCTGCATCAGCTCCTCAGGTCGCTATAGCTACAGACCTGTTCAATCTCTCCTGATAGGCTGCCAGCACTGGTTGCTATAGCTACAGACCTGGCTTCTACTGCAGCCTAGTAGAAGCCTATCAACACTCCTCTGAATTCAAAGTGAAACCAAAAAAACAGGACTGAGGTAGGATGAATCAATGTAGTGAGACAACCCCTTTCAGGCCATGTCTACACAGCACTGGATTCTCACTGGATTTTCGGTGGATTCAGTATTTAGAATCTGCTGAAAATCTGACTGTAACCAGTGCCCTATAAGCAGCAATAAAAAATCCATGCTGTAGTCTACAGTAGTCGGCTTTAAAATCCGCTCGATTGCAGTGGATTTTCAAATCTGTTGGATCTTCCGCGGGATTGCCGTCAGATTCCTGTAAATTCAATTTACGGGTCTGACGGCAAATCCAAAAATCGACTGTGTTTTTTTGCGCAAATCTGCGCCAAATGCCGCGGTCCAGCGATGTTAAAATGCCATCGGATTTTGGACGGCATTTTAACATTGCTGTGTAGACATAGCCTGAATCATACCAATCTGCAATTTTTGAGCTGGTGGTTGGCGCATAGACTGATGTTTCTTTTTTGTGTGATAACATATCCTAAAATAATGGTTGACCATGATTTTTTTTAAGTGTTGCACTATAGGAAAAAAATAAAAAAAAGTTAATATGTAATAAATAAAACATACTAATAGAATGTGTGTGTGTGTCTCTGTGGCTCATAAGGTGAACAGAATTTTTTGAAATCTCATAGCCCTCAGGGGACGCTATTTCCTGTCTCTGATAAGAACACTGTGAAAGGGACTTACATGCAAAAAAATTTTTTTTTTTTGCAAACATCAGAATGATCTATGTGGACAAAAAGAAAGCATGGCCCTCACATACCCACTTTTTTATTTAAAAATACGATAGTACAAAGGAGACATTTCAACTCGCAAATAGTTTTATGAGACTCCTTTTTTTAAAAATCAAAAACAGTCTTTATGAAGACTCGTTTGTCGAGTTGAAACGTCGCATCCTTTGTATTATCTGGAGTTTAAAAAAAAAATAAAATAGGGGATATGCTGATGCTATCATTTTTATTTTTGGATCTGTGGAAGTGAAGTTGGGCTGATTCATTTTGTGGTCTGTTTATGCTTAAAAAGAGGACTTCAGTGCTGTCAAATTACGTTTTTTTAAACTACTTTGTGGACAGTCACCCTCAATGTGTTAATTTCATATTAATATGTATGTCATTTCATGTTGGACCATTAACGACTAATTTTCTGATTATGGCTTATCTGGTTATCTGGTGCCTGGAAAAATTTTTTAATAGAAGCAGATTCTTGGATTTTATGACTCTCATCGCCTAAATGAAGAGTAGCCACAAAAAGTGTCACTTGTTCTGGAGGACCTAGAATTTCTGTGTATTACATGGACAGCTTAATTTTAATGGGAACTGTATAATGCTTTATTTATCCCTTGTGGGCTGAGGGAACAAATCACATTTTGAGGTGAAATCCATGATCCTTTGGTTAAAGTTTTAATCCGGGGGTAAAAGTTAATGGTTTTTTTTGGGGCGATTTCGCCAGTATTTTTGGGCAAACGGGGGTTTAATACGAACTAAAAGTGCCCCAACATTACTAAACCACATTCCAAGAGAACGGGTTTTTCGCCCCTTTTCTCCCCCGGGGTTAATACATCGTAATGTACGCGCAAGGAATAAAGACATGCATTTTTTCGCGGGGCTTTCGCGCCGCGAGAATGACAGACTGTGGGGCGGGGGGTGCTGGCCCCCCGCGTCGGGATACACCCGTTTAGCGCGACTCCCGAAGCCCTCGTAATTGCGGGGCACGATGCCCCGCAATTAAGCCCTGGAACAACCCCAAGGGTATTTCAATGGGTTATTGCGACGCGTATATTGCGCGCCGCAATATGGCATGTGTTTCGTAATCACGCGCTAATCCCAGAGCATGAGGGGGCCATAGATATGCATTGTCAGCGGGCATCACCGCAAACAATTTTCTCTATAAGAGCTATGAATTACCGTAATTGCGGCGCGCATTTCACCACGTATAGTGCGCAATACACTGCGAAATGCGCGCCGAAATACGCAGTATTTTAAGCCGTGTGAACATACCCTAAGGCTGCTTTCACACAGCGCAGTTTTTTGGTGCAGTTTTAACTATGCTCCAATTTAAAACCCTGCTTTTATTAGCAACAAGCTTCTTTCAGTTTGTCTAAATTAATTCAGAAAGGTTTTCATGTAAGCAGTCAATGACTGTGTTTGAAGTCTTGTGGATTACAAGCACACTAATAGATTACTCACTTTCCAAACAGTTTAGATAAGGGTGCTTTCACACGGTGCGTTTTGGTGCGGTTTTGATGCGTTTTTTCAATGTGTTTTTGTGCAGGAAGCACAGCAATTAATGCTTTACTTTGCGCACAAAATCGCAGCAAAAATCGCGGTAAATTTGTGTAAAGTCCGGTAATTTACCGCGATTTTTGCGCAGCAATGTAACGCAATTAATTTTTTGTGCCTTCCTGCACAAAAAACGCATTGAAAAACGCATCAAAAACGCACCAAAAATGCACCATGTGAAAGCACGCTAAGTGAAAAAAGCTTTCTGAAAATAAAGGCAGTTTCATTGGAGCCGACAATGAAATAATTAGTGCTTGTGACATGTTATACTGCTGTATTTCATAAACTCCAACTTGAGGTAATTTTTTTAGTGATTAAAGGGAATCTACTGGAATTTTTTTTTTTACTAATTAAAACTAGATACTGATATATATTCTTTTCTTCTTAGCAGTTTTTATTTTCTGACTGTAGAATTTTTTGGTTCTGTTGTCTGTATATGATTATGGGTCGACCATCTTGCCTGGGCTGCTTTTAGCAGCATTTAAAGAGATGCAGCTACATGGATAAAGGAGCCTGTGAACAGGAGCAGACTCATTGACTTCTACAGGAGAGTACCTAGGCATGTGACCTGGGAAGAAATCAGTGTGCAGGGAGGAGGAGAGGGTGAGCTGTGACATCTCCTATTGTGAATGGTGAAACTCTTTTATTGTTGTTAAATGTTGGACCATTTCAATACGGTACTACATAAGATTATATACAAAAACTATGTACAATATTTTACAAAGAAACATGGCAGTATACCTTACATTAAGTTTCCTTAACTGGTCCAGATGTTACCTTCCACTCATCCACATTCTCCATCCCTACTAAATTTCCCTTTACTGGCCCACCAACTATTGTTCCACTATACACTTTATTTACATATATACAAATATACATATATACAACTTTACATATGCACAAATATACCTATATATAATTATTTTTTCTCCCTTCACCATTGAGCCTTAAACTATCTAATTATCCATTCCCATCCTCCATCCTGATGTGGCCCCCAGAACACTCTCCCTAAAACCTATAATCCGAAGTTTATAGTCTTCCAGAGTATGTCTCATCACTGTCATATCTGGAATTGTGACTGGTGGATCCTGTGTTATCTGTACACATTGGTGTCACTTTTCAGTATAATCCTGCCTGTGCTGATAAAGAGGGGACTGCAGAGAAGTGATCTCTACAGAACAGGAAATGTCAGACTATTATAAGCCTAGTGGCCAAAAGTGCAGGATTTCAGAATTTTTAAATAAAAATATAAATAGTGATATGTAAAATTCTTTAAAAAATATTTGACATAAAACAGTTATACGATAGGTCATCTTCTGATGACACATTGCCTTCAGGCCTGGTTCACATCTGCGTCAGAGGAGAAGGACAGGAAAAACAGAACAGCACATTTTTTCTGTTGAAATGACGCAAACCTGACCAAACCCATTGGATCCAATTTGCTAACTGGATGAAATGGTGGATGGATACCCCATGGATCTCATTGTAGTCCATCTGATAAATGGAAAGGATAGTGGATGGACACCATGACAGAAATTTAATGGAACCCATTGTATTCAATTTGCTTAATGGATGGGATGGTGGAACTTAACAGAATTTTGTCCAAAGAGATCCTTCATTTTCTAAAAATTGAGTTACTACTCAAAATATTCAACAATCCCTAATGGATAAAATATTAGGCATCACTGGTGTCTGTCATGTATCGGATCCGGCACCACGGTTATTTTTGTTTTTCTTTTCTTAGGATGGACCAGAAAACAGGAAATAACACAGGTTACTTATAGTCAGGGACGTTGTTAAAGGGGTTTTGCCACGATGTAATATTGACGTGGAATCCTCCAAAATGGGTATTTAATCACTTTTCTAAATATATATGCTTACAAAAAGTGAAGCCTGTGAGAGCTACAGCATTGCTCAGTCCCTCTTAGTTTCCTGAAAGTTTACATTAGACACGACCAGGACACTGACAGGAGCTGATCTGGCTGCGCTTGCGTGTTTGCACTTCTTATCTGATGACAGGGAACATGAAGGAGCTTGCAAGGGACTGCGGAGAAAAAGCAGTGAATGAGTCTGTGTCTTTTGTATAGAATCCACTGGTTGTAATGTAATTATTTGAGTGTACATTGCAGACGTTCCCTTCTGCCTCACTCCCTCACTCTCTGTTCACCCCCCTCCCTCTCACCCCTACAGCGTTCATAACTCAGCATGCTTTGTTTATCTTCTCTCCTGAGCAGATAAGAGGTAAGGAACTCACTTCGTGGCAAAACCCCTTTAAATAAGAAGTTGTCATGATAGTGATTGATGCCTCTGTAATCTTTTTCAATTGGTAGAAAAATTTCTCATATATTCTTTCTATTTCCTTGTACATTGTAATCCCTTGGGTACAGAGTCCTTTTTCTCTCTTCACCAGTTTGTCATTGGGTTTATTGTACTTGTTTGTCTTCTGTTATGTATCTTAACCTTTTTTATATGTTTTGTACCTGGAATTAATGACGCTATAAAATTAATAATAATGATAACATTTGTTGAGTTGCTCAATACCATTGTATAAGCAAGGCATGTATTTGACAATCTGATAAACCTTGGGGTAAATTCACACAAGGGGTATTTGAAAAATCCAATGGGAAATCCTCAGCAGAAATTCAGGGTAATACCTCAGATTTACGCCTAAGACTTCTACTTTGCAGAAGCAGTTTTTGGCTCTGAGTTGGATGCACTAGCCCAATTTCGATAGGTCTAACTTGTGTCACACATCCCCGAAGAAGAACCCAAGAAAGATTCAACACGTCCATTATTTCATTTCCGCACCAAGGATTAGACAGTGTGAACTACAGTGCAGATTGTCCATTCAAATGAGTGGGAGTCAAATTGCACATAGATTTTAATGTGGAAGCCATGTTAAAATTTGACATGTGAACTTTCCATTTAAAAGGTGTTCCCACCATAGACTTTGATAGCATATTGCTAGAATATGCTATCAAAGTCTGATAGGTGCAAGTCTCACCTCTGCGGGCCCCTAAAATGTAGGCTCAGAAAAGAGATCCGGTCACACTGGTGCACGACTCTCCATTCTGTTATGAGTACAGGTGAGCGGTGTGTTCAGCCGTACTGGAAACACCCATAGAACAGAATGGAGAGTCGTGCACGAGAGCTATTCATTTTGAGATGACACTTTGGTTTACATGTTCCTGAGATAGGGATCCCAGAGGTAGGACCTGCACCTTCTTTGATGGCATATTCTATAGATATGCCATCCAAGTCTATGGTGGGAACAGTATAGGACTGAGATTTCTGGGAGTTTATTTTTGGGGTCCCCCTTACAGCTACTGTAAATGACTGTACAGGCCTCCTATACTCTGCCTCTTACTTTTTGCCTTCGTTGTCTGCTTTTCTGCCTCTTCTGAGGATGTTTATGCCATTTAAAAACAACTCCAGCTCTACCATTCTCAGGGGCCCACCGTAAGTTTCCCTTATTCCCCTGGGGGCCAGTCCAAGCGTGGGTCAGAATACCCCTTTAAGTAAAAATTTCTACATGAGTAGCAGAGAACCTACTGGTAAGTAATCTAAATTTATGTTACAAAAATCTGGTTCATTACGTAGCTTTGATCATCTTGCTTATGTGATAGTTATTGATCATGGGTGGAATAACAGTATAAAACTTTTGTTACTTACATACAATTTATTCCACTCACCTGTCCAACTTTGTCCTCCAGGAATAGGTGCACGGAATGAACTCCGTGGACTTGCAGAGTGATCCGTATCTTGGAAATGCAAATTTGTTCCAGCACCCACAAACCAGCACCAGCTGGTGCATGAAACGCGTCTGCTGAAATGGAGTATCATGTCAGTTGTACGTTTTTAATGGAATGAAATAAAGGAATGTGAATTCTATATATGAAGTACTGGTGTCTTGGGTGCTGGAACAAATCTACATTTCCCTAAAACTTTATTTTTTTGGGGGGAAAATTGGAACCATTCTGACTTTTCTAGTAAACTTTGTAATAAACTTTGACTCTATTGAAGTGACTGCACAGAGCGGTCAGTTGATGGACTTCGCTGCTCAATTATGTCCAGAGGTTTGACTTAGGCTGGGGCCACACAGCATAGGACAAAAAACTCATCGAAAACCAAAACCTAAAAACCACTTTGAACCTGAGTATTTTGTCAGTTTTTTGTCCAATGCAGCTGGGTTTCCAACATGGTGGTTGGTGGTTTTTAATTTCTTACTGAGATTTTTGGCGTGTTTTTTTTGGTTGGTTTTTCAAGCAGTCTATGTGAAAAGTTCTCTGTCAGATTTTCAGTGGTTGCTAAATAATAAAAACCACTGAACATCTGACAAACCTGCGCTGTGTAGACATAGCCTTAGACTTCAATAGTAAATTTTCTGCCGAATTTCGGCAGATTTTACAACATGTTCCTAAAACCTCCAGCTTTGAAAACTGACCTGTGTAGACTACTGGTATTTTTGTATTGAAGTCTATGTGAAAAGTTCTCTGTTTTTTTCAGAGGTTTCTAAATACTAAAAACCACCGAAAATCTGACGGAAAACCTGTGCTGTGTAGACATTGGGGATAGTGATTTTTTGGGGATAGTAATTTGGCATCTTACACTACATTTTCTTTAAATTTTAGTGTTTGTGATAGTACAATCTGCTTTTCTCTCCTGGCCTTTGTTTCTTACATACACTTAATATAGGGTCAGTGGAAGAGAGGAGTGGAGGAGCTTTGCGGGGTCGCCCTTGTTAGGGCGAGGTCTCCGCTAAGGAATAAAGGAACCCGATTCCTGACAGTACCCACTAAATCAGGCAATTACTCCATAACACCAACAAGAAAAGAACACTAGGACATGGAGTATGTGCAATAATTATATAGAATATAAAATATAACTTTTAATTTCACAATTTAAAATACCATGACTTGTTGCTCAATGAACTCCAATTAGATATATATCTTGTAACTATCACATATATCAAAATTATTGGGTGCCACCAGAAAAAGGCAAAGAATAAACTCACCCTAATATGTCCCTGGCAATGTTTGCACCAAATAAATACGCGGAGCACTCGCCCCAAAAGGGGCGACCCCAAAGAGATGCGACGACTCTCCCTACAGACCCCTATCTTACCCTTATGTAGTCATCATGTAGCGTCCCATGATGACTACATAAGGGTAAGATAGGGGTCTGTAGGGAGAGTCGTCGCATCTCTGTGGGGTCGCCCCTTTTGGGGCGAGTGCTCCGAGTATTTATTTGGTGCAAACATTGCCAGGGACATATTAGGGTGAGTTTATTCTTTGGCCTCGTTCACACGGCTTATTTGGGCACGGATTGGCGCCGTACTCTGCGCCGGATTTGCGCTACAGTACGGCGCCAATCCGTCCCTGTCATTACGGTAATCCACTGCTCTCATAGAGAACAGTGGATTCCGTCGCTCCTCCCCGCTCGGCAGATCCGCCGGGCAGGGAGACACTGACATGCACATTTATTTACGGCGCGTACACGCCGTAACAATGCATTGTCTATGGGGCCGGGAGCGCGCCCCCCCGCCGCGCTCCGGCCCCGCCCTCCGCCCCTTATTCACGACGGATTTGTGAGCTCAATACGGCTCACAAATCCGTCGGGAATAAGCCGTGTGAACACGGCCTTTGCCTTTTTCTGGTGGCACCCAATATCTTTGATATATGTGACAGTTACAACACACATATATCTAATTGGAGTTCATTGAGCAACAAGTCATATGGTATTTTAAATTGTGAAATTAAAAGTTATATTTTATATTCTATATAATTATTGCACATACTCCATGTCCTAGTGTTCTTTTCTCCGCTAAGGGATGCCTACTAGTCTAGGAAACATAGGAGAAAGAAAATAGGCTATTTCGGATGTTGTCCCGTATTTAACTAGGATATTTTAAAAGGAATCACTTGTTTTGGATTTTCCTGTGTAGACATAGCCTTAAAGTTCTTGGGTCCCAGGGCTCCGGAACATATTTTGCCTGTAGAATTGCTGTCCTCTTATGTGGCAGAGAAGTCTTGACATCCCCCCATAGCCTGGGGGGTGACAACAACCTCCAAACTGCCCATAGCTAGGCCACATCAATCCATTATGTGTTATTTTTGCTTTGTAGATCACCTTTATCTGTCTTGTACAAATAAATAAGCCTTTGCAGGGCCCTGGATTCACTTTGCATAGAAAATTCCAATTACTGGGACACTTCTCTTATCTCCGGCCCCCCAATGGCTCACACACTTGTTTCCTCAGTGTTAATTCCTGGGGAATATCAGTGTTTTTGTTTCAGCTTATTTTTCAGTTTCCCCGATTTGTCCTGTTTGTACAAAGTATTAGCTGAGGTCAGCCCAGGGTCAAGCAAGATCCTGCACCTTCTTCCCATATCCCTTTCAGAATGAGCATCCAGATCTTATCCGTGCTGAGGAGCAGGCGCTAGGACAACTCTGCTGCTGCCCACCTCTCCACCTCCCCAGGAGGTATACACTGATGGCAGATAAGGCCACACATGGTCACATTACTCTCCATTTGTCTTGCTCTCTGCAGTATTTGATGTATCAGTCACATACAGGTGACACTGAATGACACAATAGATATAAATGTGTTTTCTCTAATTACTTGTTGTTTTCAAGTCTCTTTTTTCTGTAGTCTCTGCTTATGAGGGTGTATAGTGCCTCTGGTGCTAGTCATCTCTGCTGGTAATAGGGATCGAATGTCTTTGTTACCTGCCCGGAGAGCAGAGGTCACTCATCTCTATTCAAAAAAAGGGTCACTTTCCTACTCTTGCACTTAAACACAGTGAAATCACACGCTATTTCTTCATCTGTTAAAGGGATATATATGCAAAAAAAATTCAAAAAATCAGGATGATCTACTATTTGGGCACAAAAAATTTAACGTTGTCGTCGGCATAACTGCTGTTTTTATTTTGTGAATCCCACTACAAAAAGGTGCAACATTTGGACTCGACAAATGAGACTTTTTCAAGCTTAATAAAGACTCATTTGTGGGGTTGAAATGTTGCACCTTTTGGTACTGGGATTCTTGAAATAAAGAAAGGGGTTATACTGATGCCAACACTGGATTTTCTGGATCTATGGCGGTGAAGTTTGGCTTATTCACTGAAGGCTGTCTGTTGCATGCTATGCTGTATTTGGCTTAAGGGTATGTTCACACGGCGTAATTGCGGCGCGCATTTCGCTGTGTCATTGCGCTTTAGGGTATGTCCACCCCGACTGATTTTGGCGCGTATTTCGCTGTGTATTTGCGCTTTAATACGAGCAAGGCGCGCGCCGAAATTACGGTAATCCATAGCTTTCATAGAGAACTATGGATTACGCCTCCTCTCCCCGCTCGTACAATACGATCGTATTGTATGCACGGAAAGATAAATGACATGTCAATTACTTGCGGCAAATACGCGCTGCCAGTAATGCATTTCAATGGGGCCGGCGGGCTGCCGGGCCCCCTGTGCTTTGGAGGACGCGCTGATCACCGTGACTCCCAAATCACCTGGCGTAATTGGGGCCGTACTGTACACGCCGCAATTACGCCGTGTGAACATAGCCTTATAATGCGCACCACAATTACGGTAATTCATAGCTCTCATAGAGAACTATGAATTACACCTCGCCTCGTATCACACGCCCGGGGAGAGAAGTGACAGGTCACTTCTTCGCGGCGCTTACGCGCTGCTGATGATAGGAGTGAATGTGGCATCCCTTGTCCTTGGAAGTACGCGCTGATCAGTGCATGCTACTAAAACACACGGTGTACTGCGGCTCATACAGTACGTGCCCCAGTACGCTGTGTGAATATACCCTAACCATTTCATACCGCAGCCTATTTTTTTTTTCATGTTTGTTTTTTCCATCCTCGCCTTCCCAGAGCCATAAGTTTTTATATTTCCACCTACATAGACATATGAGGGCTTTTTTTTTTGCGGGACAAGGTGTACTTTCTAATGGTGTTATTCATATTACCATAGAATATACTGGGAAATAGCAAAAATATTCTAAGTGAGGCAAAATGTGAAATAAAAGTATTTGTGCCATGTTTGCGGGTGTTTTGCTTTTACGGCGTTCAATATTCGGTAAAAATGATGTGTTATCTGTATTTTACAAGTTAATACGGATCCGGCAATACCAAACATTTATGGTTCTCGTTATGTTTTGGTACCGTAAAAAAATTCCAAACATGCCAATTCCAATTTCTGTGACCAATAATTTTTTTGTACTAACACTCTCTCAGTCTGTACCAGTTGTTAGTTACCTTTTGTACTTCATTGACCCATGTTATGTATGTAACCTCCTTCGAATGTACAGCGCCCTGGAAACTAATAATAATAATAATAATAATAATAACACCTATGGACGTGAGTGAGGCGGCATTTTTTGCGGGCTGAAGTGCAATTTTTATTTATACCAGTTTGGAATACATACATTTTTTTTTATATCAAATTTATTCCAATTTTTAGGGGACATGAAATGACCAAAAAAAGCAATTTTGGTGTTTGGATTCATTTTTCTTCTACAGTATTCAGCGTATGGGATAAATAATGTTATATTTTAATAGATCAGACTTTTTCGGACGCGGCGATACCAAATATGTGTAACTTTTTTATAATTTTCTTTTTTTTATTTGCAAAATGGTGAAAGGGGGGTGATTTGAACTTAATTTTTTTTATATTTTTACAGTCTAAAACTTTTTTTTATTTGCGTTGAGCCTCCCTAGGGCGCTTTACCACTAGGAGGTGCGATCATTTATACAGCCTAATGTATTGTAATACAATGCATTAGGGTGTACAAAGATGGCGGTTTCACTACTTCCTGGGGCAGGAAGTAGTAAAACAGAAAACATGACAGTGATGGAAGCCTTCAGAAGGCTTCCAGCTGCCATTTCGCAGTAAGGAACAGTGCACGCCACCGTTTCTGAGTGATTTAAACGGCGCAGCCATCTTGGTGCCTAAGGGGTTAAACAGCGCGCAATGGTGCCAGCTCCATCCCATGCTGTAACCGGCAAGTGTTAGCTACAATTAGCAGCTAACACCCGGCGGCTATCTAGGGAGATCGCGCAGCGATCCCGCTACAAAGCCCCTTATCGGCGTCAGGGCGTACTCATAGATCATATGTTGGTAAGGGGTTAATAGTACTGTCCAAACTATGGGCCCTATGTATGAAAACTGTCTAGCAGTAAGGCTGTCCTTGTTGCCCATAGCAACCATATCAAAGCTCATAGCAACCAATCAGAGCTCAGCTTTCATTTCATATACTGCTCTGGAAAAATAAAAGCTAAGTTCTGATTGGTTGCTATAGGCTCTGGTTGCTATGGGCAACAAGGACAGTCTTCCATCTAGACAGTTTTCATACATAAGGCCCTAAATGTTTTTGAATTACTGTGGGTGGTCATCCTCGATGTGCTGTATTTCATATTGGTGGATATGTCTTACTTAAATGCTAATTTTTCTTTTTCATGTTGGATCATTACAGGTGTTGTGCCATCAAAGACATTTATTACTTATCCACAAGATAGGTGATAAATGTCTGATTGCTGGGACTCCCATAATCACTAAAACGTAGGTCCTGAGTCGTGAGTCTTTTGCACAGAGGAAATCTTTGAACGGAGCAATGGTCAATCATGCACGCTGCTGCTCCATTCAAAGTTTATGGGACCAACGGAGATAGCTGAGAACAACGTTCGGCTTTCTCCATCGGTCTCATAGACTTTGAATGGAGCAGCAGTGCACATGTTTGGCTATTACTCCGTTCAAAGTGTTTCTCTATGCGTGAATGCACTAAAGAAGGTCGGGGGATTCGGGGCCTCCGGTTTAGCGATCATTGGAGTAGCGATCAGTCATTTATCATCTATCCCATAGCAAACTTATGGATCCCCCCCCCATGGCCCTCCATCCCCACGAACATTTACCGGGACCTTGTAATAAGTCATGCAGTTACTAGATAATACAAGGAGCAAATACCTCACCATACATATCCCCATCATACTGCTACTAAACAAATCCCACTATACCAAGACCAACATTACCAATAACGCTACTATATAAAGACCGGAATATACTGCCAGAACACGACCACAAATTACCACTACATAGTGGATGAATAATACCCCTACACTATCACTGAATAAAGATTAGTATACAAAGACCAATATTACTGCCATATAGTAACCATATAATGGTAGCTACCAGTATACACAGTCTCTGCTGATATTAAAGGCCACATGTATGAAAACTGTTTAGGTCTAAAACTCACTTTTTTGCCCATAGGTTGCTATGGGCAGAAAAGTGAGTTTTAGACCTAAACAGTTTTCATACATGTGGCCTTAAGTGATTACAGTGCAGTTACATCTTGTGACTCACAGGTGACGTTTATCTACCGAGTCGTTGACTTTCCCTTTTGTTCTGCATCCAGTCCAGACCGCCATGACAACTTCTCCCTGCTGTCACTCGTCCCTGCAGATTTGGACACAAATATCTTACAATCCTCACTTTTCCAGCATCTCTCTAACTATCCCCCACCTCTCTAAAAACTTCCCAGGGGTGGGAGAGTGGGTACAGGCGATAGCTTAGGGGCAGTCTCCTAGAGGGGAGGTGAAGAACAGATGATTCACCCCCTGGAGATTGTGTTACAGCTATGGCCTGTACCCCTCAGAATCATATTACCAGGTAGGTAGACCCCTATTAGAAAGGCTGGTAGGCCCTAGGCAGGTAGGTAGGTTGGTAGGCTCCAGGTAGGTAGGCAGTAGTTAGGCAACAGGTAGGTATATAGGTCCCAGTTAGGTGGGTAGGCTACAGGTAGGTAGATTGGCCCTAGGAAGGCAGTAGTTAGGCCCCAGTTAAGTAGGCAGCCCCCAGGTAGCTAGGTAGGCAGTAGATGGGCCACAGGTAGGCTGTAGGCGGGACCCAGGTAGCTAGGCAGGTAGACTATAGGTGGCACCCAAATAGGTAGATAGGCTATAGGTGGGTCCCACATAGATAAGCTATAGGTGGGCCCTACATAGGTAGGTTTATAGGCTATAGGGAGCCTACATAGATAGACTATAGGGAGCCCCCACACAGATAGGCAAACTTTAGGTAGGTTATAGGGTACCAACATAGGTATGTAGGTAGGCATGGTATAGATTAGCCCCAGGTAGGTAGTTAGATAGGCTATAGGTGGTGCCCGCATAGGTAGATAAGCTATAAGTGGGCCCCACATAGGTAGGTAGGTTTATAGGATATAAGGGGCCTACATAGTTATATAGGCTATAGGGAGCCCCCACACAGATAGGCAAGCTTTAGGTAGGATATAGGCCAGTTTTAGGTACGCTACAGAGGGCCCCATATAGGTAGGTAGGCTCTGGGGTAGGTTATAGAGGGCCCCATATAGGTAGGCAGGCTTAGGGTTGATTGTAGGGGGGGGCATGTAGGTAGGTAGGCTTAGGTTAGGTTATCGGGGTCCCCATATGGGTAGGCAGGCTTAGGGGTAGGCTATAACAGGCTCATATAAGTAGGTAGGCAGGCTTAGAGGTAGGCTATAGTGGACCCATATAGGTAGGCAGGCTTAGGGGTAGGCTATAGGGTGTCCCATATAGGTAGGCAGGCTTAGGGGTAGGTTATAGGGGGCCCTATATAGGTAGACAGGCTTAGGGGTAGTTTATAGGGGCCCAATATAGGTAGGCAGGCTTAGGGGTAGGCTATAAGGGGCTGAACAGTTCATGCAACAGACGTCTGTATAAAGCATAGTTGCCAACTTTTGAAAATGGAAAAGCAGGAGATCGAAGAGGGCGGCGTGCGTAGTGCGCCGCGTCAAAAAAATTGCATGGACACGCCCATCTTTTTGTGTGCCACGCCCCCTTCAAAAAGCCACACCCACTCCCGCCTAACTGCATAATGGCTTTGGAAGAAAGCCAGGTAGATGCCCTTATAGCCAGGTAGTAGCCCCCCATAACCCAGGTAGTGCCCTTACAGGCAGGTAGAGCCCCCTTGTAACAAGTAGATGCCCCCCTTTGTTAGCAGGTAGTGTCCCCTTTGTTAGCCAAGTAGTTTCCCCCTTTAGAAGTCAGGTAGTTGCCCCCTTTAGTAGCCAGGTAGTTGCCCCCCCCCCCTTTGTTAGCCAGGTAGATGTCCCCCTTTGTTAGCCAAGTAGTTGCCCCCTTTAGCAGTCAGGTGTTGCCCCCTTTAGTAGTTAGGTAGTTGTCCCCTTTAGTAGCCAGGTAGTCCCCCCCCCCTTGTTAGCAGGTGTGCCCCCTTTAGTAGTCAGGTAGTTGCCCCTTTAGTAGCCAGGTAGTAGCCCCCTTAGTAGTCAGGTAGTTGCCCCCTTTAGTAGCCAGGTAGATGCCCCCTTTAGTAGCCAGGTAGTTGCCCCCTTATTGTAGCCAGGTAGTTGCCCCCTTATTGTTGGGTCCATTAATACATTTCTAGGACGATTAACAGAGGAACAGCACAACATAGAGTTATAAGGGTGTGTTCAAAGGGCGTAACTGCAGGCCGTACTTCGGGGTGTAATTGCCCTGCAATACGCCCAAAGTAGGGCTCACAACTATGGAAAAATCATAGCACTCATTGAGTGCTGTGATTTTACAGCGTATTCCTCAACATGTACTGCGCACAGGGAGAAAGAAGTGACATGTCATTTCTTTCCGGTGCTTACGTGCCAGGGAAAATGAAGGTGAGTGGGGGCCGGCACAGAGCGCTTTAGAAGTACACGCAGGCCAGCATGTACTTCTGAAACACCAGGCGTATAGCGGGCACAAACAGTATAACAGAAGAGGCTCCAGAATTTTTATTTTCCAGGGAACACAAGGATTTACTAAACCAGACATGCAAGAAACAGCCAAAGGTCTTATTTATTATGGTGGTTGCTGTAAAAACTTCCTACCAACTTGTTGTTCCCGTACAATGTGTCAACCATGAAAGTTCCTACATAGATGAACCCTCAACTGTTCTTTATGTTATAACACCGGGCTGTACAGTGTTAGGCTATGTTCACGCGGCTTATTTTGGGGCGCATTTCGCCACGTACTGCGAGTGTACTGCGCTCTAATACGAGCGAAATGCGCCACAATCATTACGGTAATCCATAGTTCTCACAGAGATTACGTGCTGATTAGCGCGTGCTTCCAAAACACCCGGCGTATTGCGCGCGCGTACCATACGCGCTCCAATACACCGTGTGAACATACCTTAGGGTGTGTTTACACGGCAAAGATCAAATACTGGTCGGATTTTCCAACCAGTATTTACTTTTGTTTTTGTCACGCAGGGGGACGGCTTTTGTCTGCAGTTTGTGGATTTAAGCCCCCTTCACACCCATACGTTCATGTTCCATCCGAAAATCGGGCGGAAGAATGAACATGTTCTAAGTTTTGCAGACTACCGGCGGTGTAAAAAACCATCCGATGGAAAATCCATGCAGTGGGGACTGCTGCACAGATTTTCTATTAAAGTCTATGGGGGAGCGTTGCATGTCAGTTTCAGACAAGCCCTTATGGTTTTGCAGATCTATAACTTAACTGATTTAGGATCTTGGGGTAGCTGGGTGACAACCCTGGTGGGAGCTATAATCATGGTCATTTTAGTTTTAATCAGCTTTCTCAGGAACAGCTGATTTGAAGTTTTAACAACGTCACCAAAGAGAACAAAAACTTGAATTTACTATTTTGCTTTTTTTTTTTTTTATTTCAGGAAGAAACGCTCATCAAATTCTCAGAACTGCACTGTTGTTTAGCAGTGTCCGTCTGTTGAAAATTCCTTCAAGTAAAGTCATTTAACTATAAACCACTTCATTAAGGATCCTTTTGATCACAAAGTAAAATGAGTATCCAAAATAAATTGTAATTTCAATTTCTTGATCAAGGGCTTAAGCTGCTCCATTAAAAGCTCCGCATGAGATCCCATTCTTTTCTTATTCTGCACGAACCTTCGAGTTGAATCATACAATATGACCAAGGGGAAAAATTTGGCAAAGGCAGTGGCTGCCAGGGGATTATTCAGCCTAGGAAAACCTCTGGTGTTGTCCCCGAGTGTAAAAAAAACTTTAACCTCCCCCGCTCACTTGTTCAGGCAGCTTTTTTAAGCAGCATATAACAATCATATAGCTATGGGGATGTATAGAGTGGACCCCAAAAAAAGAAGCACGCCCCCCTGTGGTAAAACTAGCCATACTTTTTTTTTTGCATTTTATGTTAAAAAAGTAACTTTTTTTTTAAAGGAAATGGAAAATTTCTGGTTGCATAAGAAAATAAAAGTGAAAAATTCATCATTGTTTCATAGTTTGAAAGGGGAAAAAAAGAAAAAGACTCCATCCAGTTAGCCTTTTGTGCTAAGGTGTTGATCCAGTTTGAAAATCAAAACTTTTTTGTTAAAAGGACTGTATTCTTTGTCAGCGCCTTCTTTTCTTTTTGAGGTTGTATTTTCCCCAAAATTTGCAGAAAAGACAAATATCTTTAAAAATTTTCATTTAAACAAGCCCATCAAAAAACCCCAATATCTAATATAAAGTAGGTTAAAAAAAACCCACCCAACTTTTGTCGTATTAGGGAAAGCGGGTAACAGGGCGAAAATTACATTTTTGGGGTGGGTTCCTCAAAGGTTTTATTAGGGAAAAATATTTTCCCACTGGATTTGTTTGCTCCTTGCTGCATTTTTTACATAAAGGCATTTGGGGCACTAAAGAGCCAAGAATGGTGTATTTTTAGCCCTGTGTCCCAGCTTATCCTTATATGAAAGGTTGGAGTTTTGTTTATGACCAACTTTATATTGTATTGGGGTTTTTAGGTGACTTGTATAAGTGTTAAGTTTTTTGGGTTTTGTTGTTTTGTGAATTTAGGGAACATATTGGAAATTGGCGTCCCCGCGGCAGTTTTAGGCGTAGTTAATCACTGTAAAAGTGGCCCCTAAAGTAAAAACTTTCAAAAAATTTGGGGGTTGGTTACTTGTATATTTAAACGTAATGCCCCAAAAAAAGGGCGCATTGCGCGAAAAAGGGCTTGCTCAGGCGGCGCATAGGTTCAGTGTGTGTATAAAATGACTATCGAGGCGCTTTGCATGACGAGGCGCTACATATCAGTACTAGTGTATGTAACGCTCTCGGGGGGCGCATTTTGGGTTTTGGAGGTGCACGGTATCATTGAATACAAAAAATGCGCCTTATTAGGTCATTACAATGTGCAGTGCCGCATTACAATGTGGTGTCGACAATTCATTTACATTGAGAATACGCGTCAACAGTTTTTTGGGGCAAAAAAAGAGCTTTTCGTATTGGGAAGTCGCCCTTAGTGTCTCATAAGTTTCCCAAGGATGCGGTGGAAAAGGACCTGCGGTATTTGACAGGTTATTTTAGTAAATCCTTGTGTTTCTGTGATATAATAAACCTGGAGGGTCTTTTTTTTAAATCTGTGTTGTTCTTCCCCCTGTATTCCTTTTAGAAATGTTTACCAATCTGTCAGTGGGTGTTACCGTTGGGGTGTGTCCCCGCAAGTTGACATTGTTCAATCAGTGTAACAATCAGTGTGTGCAGGACACACCCCCTTTTAAAACTAGAATATAAACACCCATTTGACAGATTCATTGTAATTTCTAGGAGGACTAAAAAGAGGACAGCACTAAAAAAGCCTTTGGGGGGTTTCTTGCATTTGGTTTAGTAAAAACTCTGTGTTCTCGGAAAATAACAATTCTGGAGCCCCTTTCTTTACACTGTGTGTGCCGTATACGCCGGTGTTTTACAAGTACATGCTGTTCCCGCGTTTTACTTCTAAACACTCTGTGCCGGTTTCCAAACATTCATTTTTTTGGCAATAAGCACTGTCCTTCTTTTCCCTGTGCGCAGTACATGTTTGGGGGAAAACGCTGTAAAAATTATAGCACTCAATGGTGCTATGATGTTACCATAAATGGGGGGAAACCCCACTTTGGGCGTTTGCAGCGCAATTAACCCCGAAATAGGGGGTGCAGTTGACCCCCTGAACACACCCTTAAACTCTATGTTTTGCTGTTCCTCTGTTAAACGTCCCAGAAAAGTATTAATGGACCAAACAAGTGGGGGTTACCAATTGGTGCACGTCCTTGCACAGTTTGACATTGTCCAATCAGTGCTGACAGTCAGTGGGGCAGATTTATCAAAAGCAGTTGCGCCAGAATTCTGGCTCCATTTGCACCAGAAACCAGCTTTTCGCCACATTTACTATGTGTTTTAGACAGTTTCAGACGCTTCTGCGCCTCGTCCGACAAAGGGGGCGTGGTCTCGTTAAAAGGGGGTGTGGTTCTGCTGGAAAGGGGCGTGGCTTAAGTGCGACCAAAAATGCGCCCAGATTTTGTCGGCGTTTCTGATGTGAAAGTAAGACAACTTAATTGTGGTACAGAGTTAGACTAGACAGTTCTAACCTGCGCCAGATTTATCAACACTGATAAATGTGGCGCATTATAAAACTGTCTAGTCTAACTTTACACTGTCTAAAAGTAAGATACTTTTGATAAATCTGCCCCAGTGTGTGCAGACACGCCCCTTGAAAACTGATATGATAACACCCATATGACAGGTTCAGTAGTACATTTCCAGAAGGAATAACAGAGGAACAGCACAACACAGAGATATAAGAGAAGAGGCTGCAGGATTGTTATTTCACAGGGAACACAATGATTTACTAAACCAGACCTGTCAGGAGATGTTATAGGTCTTCTATAACTACAGGGGTCGCTGGGTTTACAGCTGCTTCCAGGACTTTAACCTGATGAGGTCCACTACATTGTTATGCTCCACATGAGGAAACCAATACTGCAAATTCTGCTCAATAGTTTCAGGGCTTGTTACAGATTTGTTTTGTGGTCCAGAAGGTTTAACTTATGCCAATACCCTAAGGCCATGTTCACACGGCTTAAAATGGGACGTATTTCAGTCTGTAATTCACGCCATACTGCGCGAATTACGGGCTGGAATATGTCCCAGTCATTACGGTAATCCACAGTTCTCATAGAGAGCTATGGATTACTTCTCCTCTCCTCGCTCGGCGAATCCGCCGCGGAGGGAGATAAGTGACATGTCATTTACTAGCGGCGTATACGCACCGCTAGTAATGATAGTCTATGGGCTGGCGAGGTGCCAGCCCCCACGCTCCCGCCTCCGCTCAAGCCCCGCCCCCATCCACACGGCGTAATTGCGGGGTGTAATTACGCCCCGCAATTAAGCCGTGTGAACATAGCCTAAAACTATAAGGGTCCGTCCACACAGCATGATTTATTGGTCGAATTTTCAGACAGTTTGCAGATTTGGAAAACCGACTAGAAACTGTCCCCATAGACTTTAATAGAAAATTTGTTCAGTAGTGTACACATTATCAGCCACCGGCGTTCTGAAAAACTTTAAATATGCACAAACGCCCGCCCCGGTTTTCAGGCAGAATATGTGCAAATGAATGGTAATGGGGGATGGACGAATCTGCACACCGTGGTCAGAACTGTCCCTCAAAACCATGCAAAAGACGACAAAATACCGCCCGGATTTCAAACATGCCGTGTGGACGTACACTTAGCCGCTTAATTGTATGCCTACCACAATGAATATTAGTTGAATATCAGCTGAACCAGTTTTATGTATGTGTAACGTATTGATAATAGTTCTAGATTAGGAGCGTACCTATCAGATTTTTTGCCAGCAGAACCTCCTGACTTCAAATAGTTTATGGGGGCAGCCCATTGGTTAACTTATATCTAGTTAGAGTGAATAAGTGGCAACCAAGGTTAAATTGAATCCATCTGATACTTAGTTTCTCTCAAAGATAAGCAGTGACAAGTCTACCGAAAAGTCACTTATCTTTTTAAATTAAATAACATATCTAGAATCCCCAAGCCCATCACACTTGTTTTTGGGGGTGTCAGGAAACTTTGCCTCAGCTTTACAGGAATATTATTGTATCACTCCTGCTTGAACGGTAGCCATTTAGATTTAAATGTTCTATTGGCTCATAATACATTTCCCAAATATATAATATTTAAGATGCTACAGACTGGAGTCTTTCTTTTGTTATCACCATACTTAAAGGGGTTTTGTCACGATGTAATGTTGACGTGGGATCCTCCAAAATGGGTATTTAATCACTTTTCTAAATATATATGATTACAAAAAGTGAAACCTGTGAGAGCTACAGCATTGCTCAGTCCCCCTTAGTTCCTGAAAGTTTACATTAGACAGGACCCAGGACATGACAGGAGCTGATCAGGCCACGGACACTGACAGGGCTTCCCCGTTGTTTGCACTTCTTATCTGATGACAGGGAACTAAAGGAGCTTGCAAGGGGCTGGGGAGAAAGTGCAGTGTATGAGGCTCTCTGCTGTATAGAGAATCCACTGATTGTAATGTCATCATTTGAGTAAACTTTGCAGATGCTCCCTGGTTCCTCTCTCTCTGCTCACCCTCCTCCCTCTCATCCCTGCAGCCAGTTATATGACTCTGCATGCTTTGTTTATCTTCTCTCCTGAGCAGATAAGAGGTAAGGAACTCAATAAGTGGCAAAACCCCTCTAAAGAGGACCGGTGACCTCTCCTGACAGGTCTGATGGAGTAAATCCTTGTGTTCCCTGTGAAATAACAATCCTGAAGCCTCTTCTCTTTTAACTCTGTGTTGTGCTGTTCCTTTGTTATTCCTCCTAGTAATGTACGACAGAATCTGTCAGATGAATGTTACCAGTCCAGTTTTCGGAGGACTGTGTCCCTACACACTAACCTTCTTAAAAAGAAACCAGCCAGCTCCCCACGTCTCAAAATATGGGCATAAATGGCTGCACGGAAAAATGCCCCTCATGACACCATGACAGGACAAACTTGCATCAAATTGGATAAGGTTTTCTAGCAGCTCTGTTGAAATGTAAACAATTATTGTAGAAAAATATAAAATAACAAGTGATTCTTAGGCTAAGTTCACATGGCATAATTGCGCGGCGTAATTACACCCCGCAATTACGCCATGTGTTCGGGAGCTCTCGCTGGGCGGGAGGGCCGGCAGCCCGCCAGCCCCATAGGCATGCTTTACTCGCGGCGCGTAAACGCCATGAATAATTGACATGTCACCTTACACCCTCCTGCGGCGTCTTGTGCGGTTGGGAGATGAGGCGTAATCCCTTAGTACTATATAGAGTAACTGTAATTACCGTAATTAGTGGTACGTATGTTCGCCCCGTATTGAGGCGCAGTATGCCTTCGAAATAAGGCCAAAATACGTCCAATCATGGCGTTGCTAGGGTCCTAAAACATCCGGGGCCCCGTGCCTTCTAATGTTTATTGGATTGCTCAGTAGTAATGGGTTCACACGGCACTTTTTACGCCACATCTGAACAGTGCATGACATGTATTTTATTATCACAAAATAGTGTTATTGAACCTGTCTAGTTTATTTCCACGTAGTCCACATCAGAATCCTATTACATCACCTCATCAGTGTTAGTGTAGAATGACGAATCAGGCACTGACAAATTAACTTTTTCAAAATGAGCCTCTCACCACATAATACACAGTATTACCCCTAAATAGATAGTCATGACAGGTACTGAATAACACACCTATACATGGAGCAAATATACCATAAACGTATGATAGTTACCTAAGAAATCCAACAATACCAAATCCAATAATATTACTGCTTAAAGTGGATTTGTCCTCCCTTCAGAGTTTTCAGAGAATGGCATGAATGAAATACTCTGTCACTTCTGTTCAGTACTGACTCATTTGAGCATACAGCTCTGTGCTTGAATACACACCATGCCATGACTGAGGCTTTTCAGATGCTAATTTAGATCAGATTAGCTTCTCAAACAACTAACAGGACTTCTTATCTGACCCCAATAACAAAAATCCCTAATTCACAGGTTCTGTTTATTTTATTATAAATCAAGCATTTTACTGCTGAGCAGCACAGGGACACTGCAGGGACCTGTGTGATTGCATCACTCATCTGTCTCATCTCATTTGATCCAACACAGGGGGAGGAAATGTTTCTACAGTACAGTTACTGAGGAACTGAAATTAGCCATGGGAGTTCATAAATTCACTTGTATCACTCCTTCTAGGTGAAAACAGTGATCACAAGCATATATATTTGGAGAAAATGTCCTTTATTTTGTTCCCACATCTTTTCTGAGAAAGCTATTCTATTGTAGCGAGACACCTTAACGCAGACAAAATAATACTGCCTGACTAAATGTTGACTACCACACCACATGTGACTACCAGGTCTAAACAGGTGCTCTGCAAGACATATAATCACTACCCATACAGTAACCAAGTAGTATAGATACTATCTGCATGTAGGCTTTGCAGTACATATAAGAGATCACTCGTGCAGGCACATAAATGTATTACAGGAAGACCGTTTCTTCTGATTGAGGAGTCATTCTCTTATTCTTTTTCTCCTCCATTCAGCCCAGACCACCATGATAAATACTCACCGGCCACCACTCGTCCTCTGCAGAATTTACACACAAACATTTTAGAATCCTTACATTCCAACACCAATATTATGCTCTACCTGAGGGTGGGATGTAACCCAACCTACCTTTAAATGGTGGCTTATATCATGGTTATGCTTCCATTCCTCCAACAGCAACCTACTTATCCTATTGGTAAAATAAAAGCCAAGCGCCTGCTGTGAGGGTTGATGAGTCCAACATATTCCTTAAATAGCTATAAAGCCCCCCGTACGGTAAGGAAGGTATAACCCCCCCCCCCCCCCAGTATGAATGTAGGTTATATAAGGTCCCTCAAAATAGACTTGATGCCATCCCCCAAACAAGCCCCCCAGTAAAGTATTTAGACCATATACGTCCCCAAACCAAGTTAGGTAGGCACTTTCAATAGCTAGGAAGGTAATTAGGTGTCTCTTCACAGGTGGTGGTAGTTATATAGGTCCCACAAATTGAAGGTATGTTATATTTGGTGCTCCAAGTAGGCTGTGGACTAAATAGATCCCCCAGTTATGTAAGTTATACAGGTCCACCTAGTAGGTTGGTAGGTAATATAGGTGGATCCCCCCTGATAGGTTTGGTAAGTACATCAATACTTTTCTCCAAGTATGTGAATAAGATCTAAAGATTCCCAAGTAGGTGCAGATAAGTAAACCAATATCATAGGCCTCCCGCGTAGTTTGGTAGTGTATAGGTCCATCCCAGTATGTAGCTAGGTCTAAGGGTTTCTTCTTCAGCTAATGAGTAGTGTAGAAACAATAGGGCTCCCCAGTAAATATGGATAGACATAGGTACCAAAGTCTATATAGGTAGACATAAATCCCCCAATGTCTAGGTAGCATGGGTTTCCCCTTATTCTATAAGTAGTCATAGGTTCCCCAGAATAGATATGCATAGTCCGACACCATATATCGGTAAGGGCATAGGTCCCCCCATTTATATCGGTAGGCAAAGTTCCCCCAGTATATCAAGGTAAGAGCATTGGGGGAGGTACCCCCAGATACATAGGTATAGTCATGGTGTCCCCCCAGTATAATAGGTAAGGTCATGGAGTGTCCCCTCAGTACATTGGTAGGCAGTAAGTTCCCCCAGTACTAGGTAAGGTCACAGGTTCCCCCATTATGTAGGTAGGCACAGTTCACCAACAGTATATAGACATAGGGTCCCCTCAGTATAAAGCTAGGCAAAGCTCCCCGAGTATAAGTGGTATACATAGGTCCCCCCCAGTCTGTGGGTCAGCTCTGAGGGTTTACCCTGTCCATAGAGCTGACAGTCTATAGTTAAAATTGATCAATCCTTTATGGGTCAGATATACATGCTGAATACATAAAACTGTATACTGATTGTCAGCTCTCTGTGGGTACCCTGACCACAGTTTTAATGTTATCAGGTCTGAGGGTCAGCACATTGTAATATTTTACCAATAAAGAGCTGATCAATTTAACCTAGACTGTCAGCTCTGTGAGTCAGAGTAAACCCACAGAGCTGATAGATTATTCTTCAGTAAATTATATTCTCCCCAAGACAATGTCAGAAGATTTATATCATTCAGCCCTGAGCCTGCCCAGCCCAGCCCAACTGATAAATACCTGTTATTGACGGCTGCCTTCTGCGCGTCACTTAGTGACTAGAGGAGGAGCCTACCAGGCGCCGTCGCCCGCAGCACCTAGCTTACTGAAAGAGGCCGCTCTCCCCCGACCCTGTGGCATTGCGCCAGTAACATACAGGAAGCCCCTGGTGAACGCAGCGGAGGAAGTTATTGTGCGCCGATTAGAGTTCCGCGCCCGCTTTCTTACTTAAGCGCCGCTCTCCCCCGACCCTGCGATCCTTACAGGAAGTCCCCGCGGCGGCAGCGAGCTAGTGAGTGCCGAGTAGTAGTGGCCGGCGCCGCATTTACTATGAACAATGCGGCGCCGCGCTACTGAGTGATATGAGGGCCTGGCCGGGGACTGAGACACGTCGGGCAGCAGGCATTTTATCCGGGCACGAGCCCCGATAAAACTGCCTAGCGACGCCCCTGGTCCCAATTTAAGCTGTGTGAACATAGCCTAGACAGATTTTTAGTCATGGTAAGCTCTACTTACTATGACTAAGAGTCTGCAATTCGAAACGCTGCTGTATAGCAGCAACAATACTATACGGCACATGGTATGCTCCTTGTCATTTTATGTTTTTCTATAATAAGTGGGACCTATATGAAAACTGTCTTGGTCTAAGACTTTCTTTGTTGCCCATAGAAACCAATCAGAGCTCATAACAACCAATAAGAGCTCTCCTTTCATTTTTTCAGAGCACTATATGAAATGAAACGGGCGCTCTGATTGGTTGCTATGGTCTCTGATTGGTTGCTATGGCAACAAGGAAAGTCTTAGACAAAGACAGTTTTCATACATGTAGTCCTAAATGTTTACATTTTATCAGAGCTGCTGGAAAACCTTTTCCTATTTGACACACTAAGGCTATGTCTACACTGCAACAGATAAAAAGCGTCCGAAAGTCGACTGTTTATTGTCCGCTGCACGCCTGCGGTTTTTTGTCACGTTTTGCGCAAAAACTTCGGTCGGCTCTCGTTTTTTTAACGTACAATTTATTGTATGAGAAGACCACAAAAAAACTCGAAGTGGCGGAGTATTATACAACATGTATAACAACGGCGGCAGAAGACGAGCGGAGACAAAACTACCTGTGGAGACTACAGGTCGTTTTTTCTATTATTGTCTATGGGCGGGCGGAACGATCGTATTTTCAGCAGTTTTAGGATACTAAAACCACCGAAAATACAATAGTTTTGCAATGCCGTAGAGACATAGCCTAAGGCCTCGTTCACACGGCTTATTTTGCCGTGGATTGGCGCCGTACTGCGCGCTGGATTTGCGCTGCAGTACGGCGCCAATCTGTCGGAGTCATTATGGTAATCCACTGCTCTCATAGAGAGACAGTGGATTCCGTCGCCCCAACCGCGCACGGCGAATCCGCCGGGCGTGGGAGAAAGTGGACAGGCACATTATCTAGGCGCAAATAGCGCTCCAATGGATAGTGAATTCTATGGGGCTGGAGAGCGGCGCCTCCGCCGCACTCCGGCCCCGCCCCCGTCCCGCCCCTTATTCACGGCGGATTTGTGAGCCGGATTGCGCTCACAAATCCGTCGGGAATAAGCCGTGTGAACACGGCCTAACTCTGCCAGCGCTGACTGGACAATGCCAACAAGGTATTCTGGTGCCAGGGGCGTAGCTACAGGGGGTGCAGCGTAGCAAGACCGCTACCCGGGGCCAGCGCCTAAGGGGCCCAAAAGTGCTCTTCTGCCACATTAGAAACACTATATTGTAAATTATGCATGTGGTAAAAACTGGTGGGGCCCATTTTCACTTATTTGGCACTAGGCCCAAGAGCTTGAAGTTACGCCTCTGTCTGGTGCCCTAGGCAAATACGGCACAGAGCGGCCACCCCTCCAATGGAAAATTCAGCTCACTTCATACCTCCTTGCGCCCCCTTTTATGCCTGGGATGAACTGGCGGCCTAGGAGACACATCGCCAACTGGTACCACCCATCTGACAGATTCAGTAATATATTTCTTGAAGGAATCACAGAGAAACAGCACAACAGAATCATAAGAGAAGATGCTCAATATTTTTTTTACACAGGAAACACAAGTAATTTTTAAACCAGACACCATGCAGTAACAAACAACCATAGGTCTAACACTTTAAGGGATTGTCTTCGTACATTGATTCATCATACCTCACGTCCTTATATTTGGTTTCTTATCATTTTATAATTCAGGGGCTTGTTTACTGCTTCTCTATTAGGCCTGGCAAGTAGAAGCAGGTCTGTTAGCTAAAGCAACCAGTTGCAGCAGCCTAACAGTAAAAGATCAATCAGGTACTGAGAAGCTATAGCAACAACACTGGCATCCTAATCAGGGAGAGATCAAACAGACTGTAGCTATAGCACCAGTGCCTGGCAGCCTATCAAGGCGATAGATCAAACAAGTACTGATAGTTATAGCGACTGAGTAGCTGATGAGCAGCCCATAATAATAGGTGATATCTAGGAATACAGGTAGACACTGTTTTATGCGACACATATTGCAAAGCTTTACTTAGTTTTTTGCAAGAATTCCTTAACATGAAAAGCAAATCCTTGGTCGTCGAGACACAACCCTTTATAAGGGCGAATACCCCAATCAGAGTAACCCCTCCTCACATGTAAGATCTTGTTATTAGTCTTATGTGATGTCAATGGGCCAGCCCTGTAATGCACACAGATGGCATCTGGTTTATTTAGATGAAAGGTTGTTTTTGACGATATAGGAAGACAGCCCCAATCCCACCGAAATGCTCTTATTCTCCATGTGGGCAGGGGCTTGCTTGAACCTTACTGTGATACATTTGCCTCCAGCCTGCCTAGGTATTCCCCTGTTACCTGTGCTACATTTATATTGAATTTCATCCCATAAAACAATACATTTCACCCCAGGCTGCATGATTAGGCTTACATACTATTCTGTAGTCAACCACCACGCTATGAGTACAGAGAACATTTCATCCCATTATTCTTAAACCACTGACTTCCAATCTAATCTTAAAGGCAGAAAAAAATAAAAATAGGATTTAAGAATCAGCTCCCATATTTGCGTACCACATATCTTCTCTCGCATATAAGATAACTGCTAAAATTTCCGACTACTTTGAGTTTTTCTGACTCCACAATATTTGTATTTCCTTACCCCCAAAGCGTCCAGTGAATATATATATGTAAAAAGAGCCTGCTAAATCATTGTCTAGTTCACTTTTCCTTAATACTCAACGCCAATCCCGCTTCACCCCACCCCCCCCTTCCTCTCTAATCTCCCCCTCTCGAATCCTTTCTAGTTCTTATTCCACTTTTCCCCTTTCTTTGGCGAATCTGTCACCACCTCTTCCCCCCACACACACTGCTACCCTCTCCCTCTCTCCCTCTATCTCTGTTCTGTACAATTTCAGATAACTCACGAAGCACTAAGTCTTGCCAGTTACAGCAAGCAAATTAGCTTGGCATCCCCTTCCCATTCATACACAAGGTTCTAGGCCTGTTCTTGTAAAAGACTAAAAAATACATTAACACTCAATTAATTCCTTACATGTTAGTGACAGGGGCTGAATAACACTTCGCCTGCTGTAAAGTAGAGAGGAGTAAAAGAAAAAAAGGGGGGCAAAAAACACTTTACAGATTTGCTTGCACTGTCGAGCAACCTGCATGGCCACCTTTGTTGTGGAATGTTATTGTTCAATATATAACACAAGAGCTTTTACGGCCCATTAAAGGCCAAACAAACAGCTAAATTTAATTAGAAGGAGTTAAGATCAGACTAAAAATTCCTAAACAAACTATTCTAAACTCCCTTAGTACCAATAGGTGCGTTTTATAAATGACAAACGATACAGAGAGAAACAAATAAACATAACAAATAAACACAGAAAATTAACCTTAGGCCACATGTAGAAACTGTTTTGGGTCAAAACTCACTTTTTGCCCATAGAAACCCCTTTTGGGCAAAAAAGTAGTTTAGACCTAAACAGGTTAAAGCATGGCCCCCTTATTTTTTACAATTGGGATTTAAAAATTGCATTTATATTGCATCACTGTACATGTTGAAAATAAAATGCAAAAAACATTGAAAAAAATTAAAATTCTGGTCTATGACATTTTTAAGTAGTGATAATATTATTATAACAATATTATTGTTTATTATGTATCAGAAATTTAAAGCAAAAACTTAAACCATATTAAAAAAAAATAAACAAACCAAACTTTTAAAGTTCTTGAGCATCTGACATGCAAATATTTTTTCATAACACGCATAAAATTAAACTCAACAGGAATGTTTTTTATCTCCTACCCTCAATTCTAAAAAATCAGTAATTTTTTTTGGGTGAAAAGTATTCTCCATTATCGAATTGTATGAAGCAATGTGTTGTCCTTATGCGTAGAAAACAAAGAAATAAAGGGAGACAGGATTTTTTTTTTATAAACAACACACCAAAAATTATCAAAAACAACAACTTTGAAAATAAAAAAAACAATAAAACATTAAAAACTTGCTTATAATAATGTAACAATCCAAATGCCTTGTATAGATGATAAGCAGTTTTTTTTATATAAACACACCAAAAATGCTCAAAAACAACAACTTTGAAACAATAAAACATTAAAAACTTGCTTAGAATAATATAACAATCCAAATGCCTTGTATAGATGATAAGCAGGGGTTTTTTTTATAAACAAAACACCAAAAATGCTCAAAAAAACTAATTTGAAACCAGAAAAGTCAATAAAACATTAAAAACTTGTTTGGAAGAATGTAACAACCCAAATGCCTTGTATAAATAATAATCAAGTTTTTTGTGGTTTTTTTGCAGTTTTGGAACAGTTTTTAATGAAAATTTTTGAGCCAAAGCCAGAAGTGGATCCAGCAGGAGAAAGATGTATAAGTCCTCCCTTTATTTCCTTTTCCTTCTAAATCACCTCTTGGCTTTGGTTTAAAAAAAAATACTGCATCCACAACTGCACGTCTGGTCAGGCCTAAATCAAGTATTTTTCCCAAAAATTTTAAATGATCGTTTAATTCACCATGACCATTTAGATGTTCAATTTCTGTTTGGCCCTAGGAATCCCTTTCTCTAGTCTGTATACAATGCATCGATACAATATACAGTCGGCTCCATCTCTGCCTCCGTGCCAAGTAAACAAACAGCCGGATGCAGAGCTCCAGGAATATAATTGCAGACATTTTGTTTTTCATTTCTTCTCCTATTCTTTTTTCTATTGCTAATTTCTCTCACACCTGTTCAATTTGCATAAAATATATATATGCATATATAAATTTAAATATCATTTTGCAGTTCCAAACTACAAATAGCAATTCAGTGGATAATTTCGCCTACAATTTATCAGCTCAATGTTTTTATTTGTGGGCAAAATATTTCTAGAAACCTATCTTCCAAGTAATTAAGGTCAACACAATCCTTGTGTTCTATTTAAAGGTATACAGTGAAAAGGCCCATGTAACACGAAATTCATGTACTGTCTAAAATAAGCAAAAAAAAATCTAAGATCAATTTTTAAGCAAAAAAATGCAATTTAAAAATTCATATATTTTTTTCTAATTTTAAACATGTCGTGCTTTACCGTTCTGTTTTATGTTTTACCAATCTTTCTAGGAAAGGAAAAAATATCTTGGCTTTTTTTTTAACATCTGCAATTTTATAGTCCATTTTTAAGTAATATTCTTTGGGAAATAAAAAAAAAATATTTTTGCAATGCATGATAAAACAGAATTAGAGATGCTTTTTGCAAACGGCGTGATATATATTTTGCAGTAAAAATAAAGGGTGCTTAAAAACCAGCCTCTGTGAAAACAAAACTCACAATATAATGGAGGGTCAAGATTTATTGATCATAAAAAAGGAATTTGACAGCATGTTGGCGAAGGCAAAGGCGTCTGCAGTTCCTTATTTTATTTTAAGAAAGGCTTGCCGGGCCTGCTAGAATGTTTTCTTTCTAATTTGAATTTTTGTATGTTTTTTTAAAATTGTTTTTGGCTGCAGAATGTGTCAAATAAATCTTTTTTTTATGTTTGGTTTATTATATTAAAAACATTAATATTATTTTATTATATATGAAAATATATATTTTGGCCTTTTGTTTTTTATAATATCTTACATTTTTTTATTATTTTTTAAAAAACATAAAATTTTTAATTGTTTTTTTTTTTTTACAAAAACAGTGTAGATTTTCACAAATTGATGTAAACATAATTTTCATTTTCCTTGGCCCCCTTCTATAGTAGAGGCTGTGCTCCCAGGCACAGATAAGATCTCAATTGCAGATGTTCAGTGTGTTGTGAAGAAGAGACAATAAGCGGTGGTGGCGGTGGGTTGTGGGCTGGTCGCCCAGTGAAAGGGTTAATGAGTAGGAGCCTTTATTTATATGGACATGATCTCTGCACCATGTGCTAAGGAGGGGGTGTAGAAGATTTAGTTTATTTTCCTCTTTCTGTCTCTCCTTTCAGCTCATCTTCTTTCAGAACAAACTGTTAAACATTTAACTGATTAGTTTATTTGCAAAGGCAATTAGTGTCAGGCTGCTCTGGAAAAATAAACTCTTATGAAGATGGATAGAGGGGAGAGGAGGGGAGGAAAATCTACATCCCAAACACGGGATTTGTACAAATCCTACACATTAATGCACCCAAATAATCTTTTAATCCACCACCTTGTGTTTTCATTTTCTTGCTCTGAAGAGTGCAGACTTTATTCTAAGTTCCCGTAATTAAGGAGTTAAGGTGCGATATCCTTCGTATAAGGGCCGGCTGCCAGTAATCGCTTGTAATGCAGATTTAATCTGGCTTGCAGTTAGATTTTGCAATGGGAATGCCTTGAAGTATAAAATAAAATGGGCTCGATATTGCTGCTCCGTTTATGGGTGCAAAAATGAAGCGTTCCTCTTTTTCTGACGAGGGTACCTGCAAAGCAGATGCCAAATGCTTTCTTTGCAATACTAATTTTATCCACATGGATGTAGCAGAGCTGAATAGGTTGTTCAACCGTCAACATTAGTCATCAAAATTCTGACCACTTTTTGTTCCTCGATGTAATTTTTTTTTTTTTTCATTTTTATTCAACTGAAGCAGATGTCTGGGTGGACCCATCATGTTTTACTAACTTTTCTGGATCCTACATACGGAAATAGGGCAAAGGTTCCTCTTGGAGGCTCTGAGGGACATGTATGTAAACTGTCTAGGTCTAAGACTCTCTTTGTTGCCCAAAGCAACCAGTCAGATCTCCCCTTTCCTCTTTTCTAGAGCACTATATGAAATTAAAGAGGTGCTCTTGATTGGTTGCTATGGGCAACAAAGAGAGTCTTAGACCTAGACAGTTTACATACATGCAGCCCATGTTTTCACCTCTCTCCACAACAGAAGCCCTTTCCTTGGTCAAAAACAGAGTTTGGTGCCCTAGACTTGTAGTTAAATAGGTTGACCAAGAGAAAATGGCTTGTTGGTGTCCACATAGCACCAATCATCCATGGTATATGTTCCACCAGTCAAGCTATTCTTCTGCTTTATTCTTTCTAAAATGGAGGCCCTTCCCTGGATCAAACATATAGTTTAATGCCCTAGACTTGTATTTAAATAGGTTGACCAAGACAAAATGGTTTGTTGGTGTCCACATAGCACCAAGCATCCATGGCACATGCTCCACCATTCAAACGATTATTCTGCTTTATTCTTTTACCTCTTTCCGACACAGATACTCTTCCTTGTGTCAAAAATATAGTTTAATGTCCTAGACTTGTATATAGGTAAATTAGCCAAAACAGTTAAAACAAAATGGCTTGTTCGTGTCCTCATTAGCACCAAGCATTCATGGTGTATGCTCCAACACCCAAACTATGCTACACTTTTATGCTTTATGTTTTCACTTCTCTCCAGCACAGAGGCCCTTCCCTGGGTCAAAAATATAGTTTAGTGCCCTAGACTTGTATTTAAATTGGTTGATCAAGACAAAATGATTTGTTGGTGTTCCCATATCACCAAACACCCGTTGCTTGTACTCTACCACTCAAGTTAATCTTCTGCTTCATTCTTTCTCCTCTTTTTGACACAGAGGCCCTTTACCTGGGTCAAAAATATAGTTTGATGCCCTAGACTTTTAGTTAGATAGGTTGACCATGACAAAATGGCTTGTTGTTGTCCTAATTAGCACCAAACATCCATGGTATATGCTCCACCCTCCAAACTATGCTTCAGCCCAACAAAAGGTAAGTGGACAATGCCTCAAAAACACATCTTGTAAATCAAGTCTGTAGGTCATATAGATTTGTATGAACCCGGTGAAGAGCCAGTGCTTGAGGATAGATGATATCTTGAGAACATCTTAAGCACTTGAGGTCAGCCAGGAGGGGAACTCCTATATCATCTCTCTACACAGATGCTGGGGAGATGGTGGCCTTCTTTTTGGACATATACTTAGACAAAAGGTAAAGACTAAGGGCGACATCTATGAATTTGCATGCACCATTTTTGTAACTTGGCGCCGACACACCAGTTCTAAATAGGTATAGAGGAGTGTATAATACGACAGTATGATTGAAAGTGTTATGCGCCAAACATTTTTGCCGCATAACACTCAAAATCGTCGCATAGAGTGTTATGTACCAAACCTTGTATGGCAGTTTCGCATTAAACTTTGGCGCATTAAAATATGAAATCAGGCGCACATTGCACCAAGTTTGGCCATACGCCTGTTCATATATCGATTGAACCAGCAATATACAGCAAAAAAAAATGGGGAAGGCGAATTCATAGATGTCACCCTAAATTGGGAGCACCAACTGTTACTGCTTTGAGGTTCACCAACTTCTGGTCCAAGGCACTGGAGCACCCATCCAAAACCTGCGTAAGACCCATTACAGATTGTTATGACACAGAAAATTTTGAAATAGGTCCGATAAAATCTTCAAATAGATGTCCCTTAGTAATTAAAGATATGGGGTGGTAAACACTGGCCTTACATTGTGAATTACTGGGGCATCTACAGACAGCGATACCTATCCGCTGTTGTCCACAGACTTGTTGCTTAATGTAATTAATCCAGAAGACGCAGAGCGGTGATTCTCAGTCTGTTGTCCAGATCTGAGTAGAAGGGAACATTTTAAGCTGCCTGGAAATTGGAATCATTAATTCAGTTTAACCCATAAAGATGATTTATACGGCGGCAGCAAGAGCATCTAGTACACAGTCTGCATGTTACAGCATTAACCCTGCACTTGTCCCTGGCCTCAGCCTTTCTGCATTCACCATAGGACCAAGCACAATTTTATATTATCCATATTTCCTAATTAGATTTAGAAAAAAAATGCATTGCAAACCACTTTTTTGAATTGACAAAAATTTAAAATGTTAACCAATATTAAACAATATAAAAAAAAATAGATATAGAGAAGCTTTGAAGCTAATCCTGGACCTGGGTGATACTTTCACACCTCTACTTCTTTCCTTGCTAAATATTCCTATAATCCTTTGCATAAATACTCCAATATGGGTTTGATTATGAACATTTTGCTAAATATCTGGGGTGACATCTGTGAATTCGCATGTGCCTTTTTTTGCCGTATATTGTCTATTCTATAGATGTATGAACAGGTGTACGGCCAAACTTGCTGCAATGTTCGCTTGATGACACATTTGAATATGCCAAAGTTTAGTGCAAAACTGTCATACAAAGTTTGTAACTTGGCGTCGACATACCAGTTCTAAATAGATATAATGGGCGGCATTTATAAACGGGGCTAAATTTTTAAATAGCCCATACGCCAATCTCATGCGCATTACAAAGCGCCCGCGGCACTTTGTAATGCGCCTGAGATCGGGGGCCGTGCTCGAGGCACTAGAACTGTACAAAGCTATAGATTTATAGCTTCGCTACAGCAATTCCAGGCGCATTACTGCTAGAACAAGTAAACCACTTTCAAAGTGGTATAACTGAGCCAGAAATGTCGTACAAGCGCTAGGAGGCGCCTGATTTATGACCCGCTGTAGAGCGGATTCATAAATCAGGCACATTCTGTACTAATATTACGGACATGAAATTTGGCGTTTAAATGCCAAATTTCATACATGTGGCCCAATGTGTATAATACGACAGTATGAACGAAAATGTTAAGCGCCAAACTCTGGCGCATTAAAATGTGTCGTCAGGCTCACATTGCGGCAAGTTTGGCCGTACGCCTTGTCATACATCTATAGAAGTGGCAAAATACGGCAAAAAAAATTGCAAAGGCGGATTCACAGATGTCGCCCCAGATATTTTACAAAATATTCAAAAGATCATAGATGTCGCCCCTGGTCTTTACTGGTTTAGATTGCACATTTTTAGCTCAATCATTGAGAGCCCGACCAGCAAAAATATATCCAAAATGGCGGCAACAGCAAATCTCGAAGTAGGTAGTGAAATATTTATGATCATTAGATTTTAAAGGAATGCATACATGTCAATTTTCCTTTGTCATATTTTCACAAAAATCGTAAAAAATAAAAACAACAGTAGGATAACTAGGATGTAATGATAAAACAGATCAACGAGGACCTTGAATTAAAATTTGCCCCGGATGACGCCTTTTTTAATGGATTGGCGAAATCTACCACCCTAATTACCATTAACCTATGTTTATACACACACATTGGATATCGGCATGGGATATTACTCGCATTATATAGATACCATATATTTGACGCTACGGTCACTACAGTCATTTGTCACAGGTATTACATTTTAGCGAATGGGAATTTTTTGGTCCACGGATGAAAAGCGTGCATTTTATTAAAAAACCATAGCATACCCTATCTATCGCGAATTTGTCGTCCTTTTGCCCCTGACCCTAAAAATTATCTCGTAGTTCCTAAGCAAACCGCAGCTGAAAATCAATGTAACAAAAAAATGCAATGGGTGATTTTTGTTGCTGCTTTTGCAATGCAGAAGAAGCGCGTGGGTCAATTGTGGTTCATGTGAACAGATCCTAATGAGAGGTTATTCTCAGGTCACCGTGGATTTCTAATATTACGCTATACCTGTACGTTCGTATGGGGCTGTAGTGTAAATAACAGATGTTTTCTGGCTTCTTAGCAACTGCAAATGAATATAATTGGCATAAGAAAATAAATATAAGCTGGAAAAAAAACCAATGTTACACAACACACCTACTACACATGTATACAGCACGGAACGAATAGCCACGGCGGTGCGGCGGGTCACATCTGTCCCCTCCATACTGTCATTATTCACTCAAGGCTGGAGTAAGCATTTAATCACATGTAATGTCACTCATACCATAAGAAATAGTTAGTGGGGGGTACGATATACTGCCAGCAACCCCCGCCATCAAATTTCATACATTAACCCTTCGTCCCCTCCATTCCCATCCATGAAAAGAGATGCTATCCAGACATGTGGTGGTCAGACCCAGGGTAACTTCTCCCCCCTCCCCATATAGGATCCTTTTACACAGTAGAAGCTGCATGTTTCTGTAAAGAGTGAACTTTTTGTGACCCCCCTCAGCATCCCCCCCCTCATTTCTCACTGACACAGTCATGTACTCAATGTCTTTCATGGGGGAGAGAAGCAGGAATGGGGAGGGGGCTGCGTTCTATCACTTCTTCCAGAACACTGGAGATATATATCTTTAGGATTCTGGAGAAGCTCAGGAACTTCACTTAACAAATCCTGAGAATATTTTCAGGATTAAGGGCGATTCTAGTCGTCACTTTAAAGCTTTTTAACACCAACTCATCAAGGAAGAAAACAAACAATAAATCTGTGATCACACCAAGGCCGTGGCTTCCGTTTATTGGTAGGGCCGTGACTGGCAGGATCCATTTTCAGATGGCTCTTAAAGGGATTCTCCACTTTGAACAATTATTACAATAAGTGGATTGCAAAATATTCCCCTGCTGGGGTCCCGAAGGCTAGGTCTACACGGCATTGGACAAAAAACTCATTGAAAACCGAATCCTAAAAACGTTCATAAAACTTGAGCCTGTCAAAAGCTGCTGCGTTTTTTTTTTGCATGTTTTTTGGCGTGTTTTACGCGTGTTTTTTGCAGAAATGCAAAGCATTATAATTGCTATGGATTTCTGCCCAAAAACATCCGCCGTTTTACATAGACTCCAATGCTCTGTAATTTTTTACAACGTTTCAAAAAAAAAAAAAAAAATGACCAGCAAATAAAACAAGCAGAAAAAAACGTTCTTTGGAGACAACAGAATGTTTTTACTATTAAAGTCTATGGGACCTCTTTTCACTCGTTTTTTTTTAATACGAAAAAAGCTGAAAAAAACGTTCATTTTTGTGTGCAGTGGAAACATAGCCAAACAATTAACTGTAATCTGACTGGAAATCTAGTGGTGCTTAATTTCTCTGCAGCGCCACCACAGGTGAAGTTAAACATTACACTTTCCCCTTTGAAATCAATGGGTTGTCTGCGTAATGCAGAACAGGACAGGTCCTCCAGCGCAGAAGATGCTCTTTGTAAATGCTCTCCACTTTGACCAAGAGATAAGGATCCTGTACAGAGGATTTTCCATTATACACTTAGTCTGCGTTACATGGCAATGGACAAATACCGGTCTGGATTTCCGTGCTGGTATTTGTTCTGTTTCTGGCACGCAGGGGGGCGGCTTTTCTTCGTGGAGAAAAGCCGTCACCCTTCGCACCGACATATTCATGTTCCACCGAAAAACCGGGCGGAAAAATGAACATGTTTAATGTTTTTCGGACCGCAGCATCTCCAAAGAGGGTTCTTGCAACATTTTGATTCAAGAGGTATACAATAAGGTGCAATGTTTCAGTTCAACAGAGAGATACAATAAGGTGAAACATTTCAATGCAAGAGTTAGACAATAGGGTGCACGGTTCAAGAGGTATACAATAAGTGCAACATTTCAATTTAACAGAGGTATAATAAGGTGTAACATTTTGATTCAAATGTTTCGAGTTAACAGAGGTATTCAGTAAGGTGCAAGGTTTCGATCCAAAAGAGGTATTTGATAAGGTGCAGCATTTCAATTCAGCAAAAGTATAAAGTAAGGTGATACGTTTCGAGTCAACATAGATATACAATAAGGTGAAATGTTTTAATTCAGCGAGGCATACAAGAAGGGGCCGTTCACACAGCACAGTGCAAATACTGTTTTTGGGCCGTGTACATGGCTGCAGGGGGACGTCATTTCTCCGCGGTTTGCAGAGAAAAGCCCGCCTCCTTCTCATAGACTTGTTCATATTCCGCCCGAAAACCGCGCAGAAGAATGAACATGTTCTATGTTTTTTGGACCGCCGGCGGTCTGAAAAACCGCCCGGCGGAAAACCCATGCAGTAGGGACTGCTGTGCGGGTTTTCCATAGAGGTCCATAATAAAAGTTGTCCCCCATTTTTTGCAGACAGTTTTCAAAACCGAAAACCTTCTGAAAAACCAGATGAAAACCCATGCCGTGGGGTCATGGCCTAAGGTGCAATGTTTCGATTCAGCAGAGGTACAGTATACAATAAGTTGAAACTCTTTTGTCAAACCAAAATGTTGTACCTTATCGAATACCTCTGATGGATTAGGATAAAAGAAAAGCTCTTTTTAGAGATGCTGACGCCAACTCTTCAATATATTGTTTCATCTCACATACAGTCATAATGCAGTATACATGAACCTAGCAAACTTTGTCCAAAGAAGGACACTCCGTGACCAGAAATAGGGACATAGGCACCCAAGATTGATTGAGGCATGTGGGTAGTGAATGCTACCAAAACCCAGAGAGCAGCTACTGTACCTACTGTTGGGTATGATAGAATGAGGTCAGAACACATTGCAACTTGCTGTGTATTGGCCTGTGTGGCCACAGACTGGTCGGAGCGCCCATGCTGACCCGGTCAATACTAAAAGGGGTAAAAATTTGGGCAAATGACATCAAACAACATAAAAAAAAGGGAAAAAGATGTCGGTGAAAAAAAATTTCATTTTCTTTTACATCAGGTAAGCGGTCTGGTGTGTTCATCACTTATTGCCAAACAGTTGACACCAGAAGACAAGCCGGCTGAGGCAGCATGATGCTCTGGATAATGTTCTGCTGGTAAATATTGGGTCCTGGCATCATGTGCATAATACTGTGACATGTACCACCTACCTAAACATTGTACAGACCAAGTTCACCCTTCATATTAGCATTGCTCCCTTATGGCAGTGCTCTCGCTCAGCAGGACCATATGTCTTGCAGAAACTCTTCAGGTATTGTTTGAGGAATTCAAGGTGTTGCCTTGGCCTCCAAATTCCCAAGATCTCAATCCAATTGAACATCTGTGGGATGTGCTGGAAAAACAAGTCCATGAAGGTTGCACCTCACTATTTACAAGACACACATATTCCCCAGTATCTCATTTGACATGTAGACATCTATGGATAATTTATAGCAATTTTCTATACAGTCGCCTAAACTGATTAATTGGGGAACGAAATTTTGTTTAAATTTAATAATACAAGGGGAAATTTTTCGTTTCCCCTTTGGCATAAAAGGGCATTAATATCTGTCAGCAGATCTTTTGGTCTAAAGTAAAAGTTTGATGTTGGGGGAACAAATAGTTTGCACTGTCTCCATTGTCTTCACTTTATAACTTCCTTGAGATAAGCAGCGCCTGGGACTTCACACCCACACTTTTTTCTTCATTTCGTTGATTTTAAAAACAGTCTTGATCAAACCTCGCCCCTGTGCTTCGGTCATCAGCAAATAAGGTCTTTTGACTGTCATTTCTTTCTTGCCTATAGCTGTCATATGACTATGTTAAATTGAGCATAGTAGTCACAGACATAAGTAATAGAATACCTATAAATGACAAATGTCTAATTTATTTTCCTGTGCAATGCTGTGTATGTTTTTTTTTTTCTATTTCTATGTTGGCGCTGTTTTGGGTTGGATGACAGTGTACCCATATCCACATGAATTTTAGTTCGCTTGGGTGAAAGTATTTTAAGGTTTGTAGAGATAAGCAGGCAGACAGGTTGCTGGCACCATACACCATCTCATTGGCTGATCTATGACTTTTTAACGACTCGCCTGGCCCCCATTTGCTCAAAAAAAAAAACATCTTCTATTGGTCAACCCAAATATGGGTCCATAAAACCGTCCTAGCCAGGAATGAGAGGTGATAATTAGAGCTTAACAGCCAGTCATACAATTCGGGATGCCCCAAAGGCTACTGGCCTGCCTTGATTGATGTGGCGACAGGTTAGAGATTTATGCCCAGTGCCTGTCCATGCATAGTAGTGGTCTAAAACTTGGGACTCCCCATGTCTTGTAAAACTACAACGCGTAACAACTTTATGTTGCCTGAGCATGCTGGGAGCTGTAGTTTCAATACAGCCAGAGACTTAACTTGAAGATCCTGGGCCCTAATGCAAAAAGTGGAACGGGAGCCCGCCCAGTTTTTAAAAAACTTTAATTTCTTAGTTCCATGAGTTGAAGTCCACTGTCATTTACTCATATGGTCATTTGAATGGTGCAGTGTAGATTGGGCATGATCTTCCCCATGTGAAGATTGTTTTGCCAGCATTGAACAATTGTTAATTCAGGACAACTTTTAAAGGGAAAATTTCCCGAATATTTATTAGTATATATAATATTTTAATATATATATATATATAAAATATTTATATATATATAAATAAATATGAATATATATATATATAATAGAAGATAAATAGATATATTGAGTTATATATATAAAAATTAAAATATATATATAATATTTATTTTGGGTTTTTAAACACCATATTTGAAAATAAAAGGGTTAATGAATAGAAGACTACTCTAATATAAAGGTTATAAATAGAGGGGAGAAGCTGAGCTCTGTGATATATAGGTTACATGATAGAGAGAAAAGCTAAGCTCGTTATATATAGGGGTTATTGAAAAAGGTAAGAAAGCAGCTCTTATAATAGGGTTAATTAGAGAAGAAGCCCGAGCTCTGTGATTATAGGGGCATGTGATTGAGGAGAGGGGCGAGCCCTGTGATATACAGGGTTATATGAAGACGAGAGGAGCTGACTCTGGATATAAGGGGTTTTTGAAAGGAGGAACTGAGCTCTTGATATATAGTAAAAAGAAGAGGAAAAGCGAGCTCGGATATATATGGTTTTGATAGAGGGGGAAACGACTCGGATAAAAGGGTTATATTTTAAAAGGAGAGAAACTGGGCTCTGTATATATAGGGTTTTAAATAGGGAAAGGACTGACTCTGTGATATATAGGGGTTTTAAGATAGAGGGGAAAAATGCTCTGTAATATTGGGTTTATGATAGGGGAGAGGAGCTGAGCCTGTGATATATAGGGTTAATGAAGAGAGAGAAGCTGACTCTGGATATAAGGTTATATGATGGTAGAAACTAGCTCTTGATATTAGGTTTTATGATGAGGGAGACGACTCTGTGATATATAGGGTATATATAGAGGGAAAGCTGAGCCCCTGTGAAATAGGGTCATATATAAGGAGAGGGGCGACTCTGGATACATAGGGTTAAAAATTTATAAGGAAAACGAGCCTGTGATACTGTATAAGGGTTTTATGAAAGAGGGAGAGAGCCATCTGTATATATACATTTTTATGCAAAAAAAATAGCATCTTAATCAGTAAGTGTCTAATTACTGTTTTTTCTGAAAAAATAATACAACATGGGCAAAAATTCTGATAGGTAAGCCAGAAAAAGGGGAACCACAGAATCAAAAAGTCACTACATGCACGCTGCTAATTTGGTGTAATGAAAGGGAGGTGTTCAAATAAATAGCAGTGTGGACTTTAATTAGCGTGATTGTTTAATCTGTGAAGATACAGGTGTCAATTATGGCCCTTATTCAATGAAGGAGGGAAGTCAAATTTTTTACCTCGGCTGTAGCCCATTCTCACGAGTACAAGGGGCGTTCCAGACACTTTCCAAAAGGGGAAAAAAACTGTGTCAAGAATTGTTTGGGGAGGGGAAAAAATATCAAAAGGCAGAAAATAATTTTTCTCTCAGCTAAAAATATTACCAATGCTTTAAAATGGAATCAAAACCACAAACACGTGATAGAAAGAGGAATACGACCATCCGACTAGATCAAAGAACAACAAGAATGGCAAAGAGGATAACTCCGGGGATAAAAAAAGATCTTCAGTTTTCTGTGAGTACTGCAATAATCAGAAGGTGCCAACGTGAAGCCAAATTATTTGCTAGACACCCTCGTAAAGGACCATTGCTGAAAAATACATATGTTGTTAAGGTTACAGTTTGCCAAGGAACACATTGACTGAACAGAAGAGGCGCAATGTTCTATGGACAGATGAGAGCAAGATTGGTCTTATTGGGTGTAAAGGCCGCAGACAGTTTGTTAGATGACCCAAAAAACCTGAACCCACTGTGAAGAAGTAAGGCGGGGGTTTCACACGCAATTACCCGGTGACGGGGGGGGGACGGGGGGGGGGAGCGTATACGCCGCTAGAAAATTTGACATGTCACTTATCCCCCCCTGGGCGGTTTTCGCCGAAAAGGAAGGAACAATCCTTTAGTTCTCATAGAATTGGGGATTACCGTAATCGGGGACATTCCAGCCGTAATTTGCGCACTACGGGGTAATTAACGGACTGAAAAACTCCCATTTTAAGCCGTGTGAACATGCCTAAAGTTGGCCCTTTTAATCTACCGGGCACGGTTTAAATTTAAATAAAAAACAAAAGGGAATCATGTTGCCTTCGCTAGTTCACACGGCTTAATTGCGGACGTATTTCTCCCGAAATTTACGCCGTATGACGGGGGCGGGCGGGGGGGGCCGCAGCTCACCGGCCCCATAGAAAGCATTACCCGGGGCATATACGCCGTAATAAGTGCAAAGACACCCCCTTCCCTCCCCCTCGCCGTAATTTTCGACAGGAGAGGAGCCCCTAATCCATATTCTCTATGAGAACTAGGATTACCGAATGACCCCGGGCGTATTTTGCCCTTTTTCGCGCATACATCGCAATTACGGGCTGAAAATTTTCCCGAATAAGCCGTGTGAACATACTTTGGCTATGTTCACCGGCTTAATTTTCGGGGCGAATTACGCCCCCAATTACCCGTGTGATGGGGGCGGGGGGGGAGCGGGGGGGGAGCGGGGGGCCGGGATTTGCCGGCAAATTACTTGAATTGCCACGGGGCTATACGCCCTAGTAAATTTACATGTCACTTAGGACATGTAAAATTTCGGACCAAATACGGCCCATTTAAGCCGTGTGAAACCCCTTTAAAAAGGGGGGTTTTTAACAGGGCAAAGACCCCAAATATAGCAAAATCGGGAAAACCGTTCGATACCAACAAGATTGATGTAATGAAGTGGCCGCCCATTTCCCAGATCTCAATCCGGTTGAGAATTTGTGGATTGACATAAAAATTCATTTTTTGAGGCAAAATCTAAAAATGCAAATAAACTGTGGAATGTAGTGCAGTCTGCTGGGGCTGGAAGACCTGCTCTTAGGTGTCAGATGTTAGTTGACTCCATGTCACAAATTACAGCATTTTCCCAAAAAATAAAGTTACAAAATTAAATATTAGTTCAGTGATTTCAGAAAAGCAAAATCTGGGAACAAATTTCAGTTCATCCTGTAAATATCCCAGTTAGATAATGAAAATGCGCACACTGCTATTTTTGTGAACAGACAATTATTTCATTTTCTTTGTTTTCAGTTTATAATTTGATATTTCGATCATATTTTGATTAGGATGTGAATACGCAGAGCTTCCAGTGTTCCTAATACCCCCAGTGCCTTTATGTATATGGTAATAAATGCTATTGTGAGGATTGAGGTTTTTCTAATTTGTTTGAAACGCACTGCTACTATTTTCCCCATAACTGTAGGTTTATATGATTTGAAGCGGATGTTCACATGGCGTTTTTCAATCCGTTTTTCAATCCGAAAAATGGATTGAAAAGCGCGGCGTGAAACGTATCTACAGACTTACCCAAAGTCAGCTGCGTGTTTGGATGCGTTTTTGCTGCAGCAGAAACGTACCCTACAGTATTAAATAGGGCGTCTGCTGTGTGAAATGGAACAAGAATTAACATGGCAGTTCTTTGAACGAATCCGAAAGACGCATCAGAAAGACGCATGTGAACACGCATCGGTGATCACTGGTCTGAATGCCGATGCATGTTTTACTTTGAAAGCAATGTAAATCACACTGCACATTGTTAGATGCGTGTTTGGGTCCTTTGAGGTTCCGAAACACGCATCTAAAAGACGCTGTGTGAACATCCCCTAAAAAACAGAGAAAATCTGTGAAAGTGAAACTGAGATTCCCGCTGACCCTGCCCACATACTGTGATTGACAGCTCTATATACACAATGATGCAGGAAAGCTGTCAATCACTCCATGTGGGCTGGATAAGCAGGACTCTTATTGTCTCTTAAGGAGTCCTTCTGGTATTTTCACTGCTTTTTAATCAGAAATCCTGCTCCAAATCATATAAACCTGTATATCACAGAGCTCAGCTTCTCTCCATCAATCATATCCTGCTCTCAGAGAGGGAAGCATAAATCACCTGACAGGTTCCCTTTAAGTGTTGTGCAGTGATTGGTTGCAACAAAGTCAGTTTTTTCAATTAGGAACAATATATGGTTTTGCACATCCAAAAAACCTTTTTGGAAAAAATTAGCATAGGTGCACACTGGTGTGGCAGCAACATATATACACATTTCAATATCAGTAGCACACTGTCAACTAAAGAAACCATCAAAGGGGACATAGGAATTTTTGGAAAAGCATTTCTGCTATCTAGGATACATGAAAAATTTTTGAGGTTCTTAGTTTTTTCAATTAGACCGGTTTAAATGGTTGCTATGGACACAAGAACGGTTTTTCTATTAGACAGTATTGAATGGTTGCTATGGACACAAGGACAGCTTTTCTATTAGACAGAATTGAATGGTTGCTATGGACACAAGGACAGTTTTTCTATTAGACCGGTTTAAACGGTTGCTATGGACACAAGGACAGTTTTTCTATTAGACAGAATTGAATGGTTGCTATGGACACAAGGACAGTTTTCTATTGGACAGGTATGATTGGTTGCTATGGATGTAAGAACAGTTTTTCTATGGACACAAGGACAGTTTTCTATTGGACAGGTATGATTGGTTGCTATGGACACAAGGACGGTTTTCAATTGGACAGAATTAAATGGTTGTGATGGGCACAAGGACAATTTTTCTATTAGACCGGTTTAAACGGTTGCTATTGACACAAGGACAGTTTTCTATTAGACAGTATTGAATGGTTGCTATGGACACAAGGACAGCTTTTCTATTAGACGGAATTGAATGGTTGCTATGGACACAAGGACAGTTTTCTATTGGACAGGCATGATTGGTTGCTATGAACACAAGGGCAGTTTTCTATTGGACAGAATTGAATGGTTGCTATGGACACAAGGACAGTTTTTCTATTAGACATGTTTGAATGGTTGCTATGGATACAAGGATGGATTTTTATTGGACAGGTTTTCTTAAAAATAGCAAAAAAGAGATAGCTTAAGAGGACATGACACTAAATGGGTAAAAGGACAGTTTTCTATTGGACAGAATTGAATGGTTACTATGGACACAAGGACAGTTTTCTATTGGACAGGTATGATTGGTTGCTATGGACACAAGGACAGTATTCTATTAGACGGGTTTGAATGGTTGCTATGGACACAAGGACAGTTTTCTATTAGACAGGTTTGAATGGTTGCTTTGGACAAAAGGACAGTTTTCTATTGGACAGGTATGATTGGTTGCTATGGACACAAGGACAGTTTTCAATTGGACAGGTTTGATTGGTTGCTATGGACACAAGGACAGTTTTCTATTGGATAGAATTGAATGGTTGCTATGGACACAAGGGCAGTTTTCTATTAGACAGAATTGAATGGTTGTAATGGACACAAGGACAGTTTTCAATTGGACAGGTTTGATTGGTTGCTATGGACACAAGGACAGTTTTCAATTGGACAGAATTGAATGGTTGCAATGGGCACAAGGACAGTTTTTGTATTAGACCGGTTTAAAAGGTTGCTACGGACACAAGGACAGTTTTCTATTGGACAGGTTTGAATGGTTGCTACGGACACAAGGACGGATTTTTATTGGACAGGTTTTCTTAAAAATAGCAAAAAAGAGATAGCTTAATGTGTACATGACACTAAATAGGTATTTTTATGGAAATCCAGGACATTTAACTGGACTGGACATTTCCACCAAATGTTTTACCACAATAGACATTTATAAAAATCGGTCCAAAACCGGAGTCGGTCCCATAGCAACCAATCACATTAAAGCTCTCATACACCTTGTTTGAATTAAAGCTCCAACCTGATCGGTTGCTTTGGACTGTTTCTAAAATAAGAAATCTCTATTGCTGAAATTCACCACAATCATGATATATTTCTATAGTACATTAGTGGAAATTCACATACGGACGCTAGGTTAACATATCCATATGGGTTTACAAATAACAAACTATAAACCACAGGGTCCAAGACTCAAACTCTATTAAGAAATCGTAATGACCACATTGTGATCATACTTTATATATGTAAAAACGTACACAGCTGAGACACATTTTTATGACCACGTTCTATTTTTTAAGTTGGCAGCAGTAGCTCACGAATAAAGTCAAGTGTGGTGAACTGGTTTGGTGGGTATTCAAGGTGTGATAGGCTGTCTGCACCCATATCCCTTGTTGCCATCATAGGTAAAAGGGGCGATTTATCAGTTTCAAAAAGGGATAATTATTTGCTTTCTGAAGCTACACAGTTGGCGTGTTGCTGTGGTGATAATGGCTCCACTGTGAACAAGAGACGTGGAAACTGCAGAGCACTATGTGCCATTAATGTGGGAGGGGAACACTGGCTAGGAAGGTGGGCAAGGGTGGACTGACGCACTCACCGAATAAATGACCCCGAGAGAGACCAGACGTGTGTCTTAGGCCTCGTTCACATGGCTTATTCTGGGACTGCGCGCCGGATTTGCGCTGCAGTACGGCTCCAATCCGTCCCAGTAACTACAGTAATCCACAGTTCTCATAGAGAACTATGGATCCGTCTCTTCTCCCCGCTCGGCGAATCCGCCGCGGGGGAGAAAGTGACATGCACATTATTTACGGCGTGTACGCGCCGTGAATAATGAGTGTCTATGGGGCCGGCGAGCTGCCGGCCCCACGACCCGCCCCCCCTGCCCGGCTGCCGGCGGAATGGCGCGGCGCAAGACGTCCCCACACTTACCACGGCCATAAGCCGTGTGAACATTGCCTAAGGGTATATTCACACGGCTTAAATTGCACGCTGCAATTACGGTAATTCATAGTACTCATAGAGAGCTATGGATTATGCTTCGTCTTCTCGCGCGTACAATACGATCGTATTCTACGCGCGGGGGGAGAATTGATTGTTAGCGGTGCATACTCGCCGCTGACAGTGCATGTCAATGTGGCCAGCTGGGTGCCGGACCCCCCGTATTCTGGAATTACGCGCTGATCAGCACGTGGTTCCAAAACACACGGCGTAGGCGCCTCAATAAGCCATGCAAACATACCTTAAGGGACCGTATACACGGCAATGGACAAATACCGGTCGGTTTATCCGACCGGTAATTGTCTGGTTTGTGTGCCGTCCCCACAGCCGCGGGGGGACGGCTTTTATCCGTGGGGGAGCGGAGAAAAGCCCTCCCCCTTCCCATTCACATGCACATATTCTGTCCGAAAACCGGACGCAAGAATGTGCATGCACAATTTTTTTCGGGCGGCCGGCGGTTTGGGGACTGCTGCACGGGTTTTCCATAGAAGCCCGTTGTGCTCGTTTGCGGACGGTTTTTCAGATGGTCTGCAAAGCCGCAAACCGTTTGAAAAACTAGCCGCAAACCCGTGCCATGGGGACATGCCCTAACACAACAGTTCAGTAGAGCAAAAGGATGTTACTGCACCTCTGCTAAAGAATATGCACAGGTGGAAAACACTTAAATTTTCACAGCAGTATCAGAATTGGACCTCTGCTGTTTGGCAAAGGGTTGTCTTCTCCAGTGAATAACATATTCTGCTTCATCGAACACAATGTATTCCCTGGGCCGGCAAGACAAAGCAACACATCACACGGCTAGAAATGTCCGACATTGGTTGGAAGAACCAAAACTTCCAAGTATCACTCTGGCCCCCTAACTCTCCAAACCTGAATTTAATTGAGCGCACATTATCATGACCACCAGCTACAATCCAGAATAACCACCATGCGCAGCACGGACATCAGCTACATGGGCTGGTTCAATAAGGTCCTGGTAGGTTGTCACAGGTATCTGGAGCCGACTGCATCCCACAGCTGCTGAAGGGTCCATAGAGCCAACACCACCATCCAGAGGACCCACAGCTGCTGGAGGGTCCATAGATCCAAAACCACCATCCAGGGACTCCCACAGCTGCTGGTGGTTCATAGTTACAACTACACCATCCAGGGGGCTCCCAGAGCTGCTGGAGGAGCCATAGAGCCAACACCACCATCCAGGGGCTCCCACAGCTGCTGGAGGGTCCATAGAGCCAACACCACCATCCAGGGGCTCCCACAGCTGCTGGAGGGTCCATAGAGCCAACACCACCATCCAGGGGCTCCAACAGCTGCTGGAGGGTCCATAGAGCCAACACCACCATCCAGGGGCTCCCACAGCTGCTGGAGGGTCCATAGAGCCAACACCACCATCCAGGGGCTCCCACAGCTGCTGGAGGGTCCATAGATCCAAAACCACCATCCAGAGGCTCCTACAGCTGCTGGAGGGTCCATAGAACAAACACCACCATCCAGGGGCTCACACAGCTGCTGGAGGGTCCAGAGAGGCAACACCACCATCCAGGGGCTCCCACAGCTGCTGGAGGGTCCATAGAGCTAACACCACCATCCAGGGGCTCCCACAGCTGCTGGAGGGTCCATAGAGCCAACACCACCATCCAGGGGCTCCCACAGCTGCTGGAGGGTCCATAGAGCCAACAACACCATCCAGGGGCTCCCAGAGCTGCAATGGGTCCATAGGGTTTAGGCAACAGATCAGTACTACGAGGGTCTGCCCACAGCTTCTAGCAGGGTCCATAGTTGCCATCTCCACCCATTCCAGGGGCTCCCAGCTTCTGGAGTGTACCTGAAGAGAGCCCAACCCAAATCCAGGGGCTCCCCCTGGGGAGGGTCCATAGAGCCAACACCACCATCCAGGGGCTCCCAGAGATGCTCAATTGGGTTCCAGTCTGGGGTGTTAGGGAACAGGATAGTACTACGAAGTCTTGGTCATGTTCTTCCAACCAATGTCAAACATTTCTAGCCATGTAATACGTTGCATTGTCTTGCTGGAAGAACCCATCTGCCCCAGGGAAAGACAATTAGCATTTATGGATGTATGTGACCTGAAAGGATGGAGTCATACCCAAATCAGGTGTTAGTGCCTTTCACATATATGAGTGATCCAGAGAATGCCATAAAAACATTTCCCCTTATGTTTTCGTTGCTGTCACCATTAGCTTGTATTCTTCCAGGTTGTTTTTTCTATTATGCTTCTTGCCTGACACATCAACGTCCATACGTTCAATGAAGCAGAAAATGTGACTCATCAGAGAAGGCAACCCTTTGCCAATCAGCGGAGGTCCAATTCTGAAACTGCGGTGAAAATGTAAGCCTTTTCTGTCAATGCAAATTCTTTAGCAGAGGTGCGGTGAGATCCAACTGCTCCGGGGCCCTATACACAGTAGGGTTAGCAGAGGTGCAGTGACATCCGTCAGCTCCAGGGTCCCATACACAGTAGGGTTAGCAGAGGTGCAGTGACAACCATCTGCTCCGGGCCCATTACCCAGTAGGGTTAGCAGAGGTGCAGTGACATCCATCTGCTCCGGGCCCAATACACAGTAGGGTTAGCAGAGGTGCAGTGACATCCATCTGCTCCTGGCCCCATACACAGTAGGGTTAGCAAAGGTGTCGTGCACCATCTGTCCTAGACTCCTGCTGGCCCCATACACAGTAGGGTTAGCAAAGGTGCAGTGACATCTGTCTGCTCCGGGGCCCCACACACAGTAGGGTCTGCAGAGGTTCAGTGACATCCGTTTGCTCTGTGGCCCCATACACAGTAGGGTTAGCAGAGGTGCAGTGACATCCGTCTGCTACGGGACCCCATACACAGTAGGGTTAGCAGAGGTGCAGTGACATCCGTCTGCTACGTGACCCAAAACACAGTAGGGTTAGCAGAGGTGCAGTGACATCCGTATGCTACGGGGCCCCATACACAGTAGGGTTAGCAGAGGTGCAGTGACATCCATCTGCTCTGGGGTCTCATACGCGGTAAGGTTCATTGAACTGTTATGTTAGACACACATCTGGACGCCCCTGGCTCATCTTGGTGGTAAGCTGCTCCCCTGTAGTGTGTCGCTTCGCCCCCTTGCATCTTCATAACCGACGTTTGCTTCTCACATTAATGGCACATGATGCTCTGCAGTTTCCATGTGACTTATTCTGAATGCTGCCATTTGTTCACTCCCAATACACTTTTAACACAGCAGCACATGAATAGATCACAAACTGCGCAATGCCATAAATACCGCTACCCTTGACCAGAAAGCCAATAATCATCCCTTTTTGCAACTTTTCCCATTTTACCCATGGCAGCAACAGGGGATATGTGTGCAGACACACCGTTTATACCCACCAAGCCAGCTCAGCATACGAGACTTCCCTTATGAGCTACACGCTGCCGATGTCAAAAGTAGGAAGCATATGACTCAACTGTGTAGATAAAACAAGGCTCTTGTCTTCGGAGATAATAACATGTGGATGCTATGCGGGTATGCTCACACAGGGCAGATACTAGTGCATCTCAAAAAGTTATCACTGAAAAGATAATTTAAAGGGTTGTCTCACTACAAGGATTGCTTTTTATGTTAAAGATCTTGCAAAAACAAGTCCCTTTGCAATATATGTCCATTAGCAGTGTCCTACCTATTCCTAGATATCCCCTATGTATGGGCTGCATCAGCTCCTCAGGTCGCTATAGCTACAGACCTGTTTCATCTCTCCTGATATCCTGCCAGCATTGGTCGCTATAGCTACAGACCTGTTCAATCTTCTATTGCTGACAGCCTGTTGCTTAAGCTAAGACCTCTCTATGCAGCCTAGTAACCAAACACACCCCTGAATTAAAAAAAGAAAACAGGACTGAGGTGAGATGAATTAATGTAGTGAGACAACCCCTTTAAGTCCAATAGAGAAACCCATATATTGTATAGACTCATTACAGTATGAATTTCAAGGTTTAATATAATACATTTGTGAGCCCTATAACAAATAAAAGATCCTGGAGAACCCCTTTAATTTTCAATGATATTCTAATTTTTTGACATGCACTAGTACATCTCTGATTTTAATAAATCTCATCTATCCGCAGGATAAAGAAACCGGCACTGATTCTGTGAGGACATTATCCTGTGGGACAGGTTTTAAATCTGCCTTATGTCAATGCATTTTGTGGATTTGTTGCAGATTTTCCCTATTAACTTCAATTGGGGAGTTAAAATCAATACATTTGCTAAGAAATATTTTGTGGATTTTCCTGCAGATTACCTAAGCACAAATTTAAATTTAGAATCTGTAGGAAATGCCAATATCTGCACCAAAATCATCACCATGTGGTGACTTTCCACCCACAAAATTTGGATGAAAAATTCACATAATTTCCATCCCACCTGGATCTATCCAGAAATTGGTGCTATTTTAAAATGATTTCTAAAACTTGCTGGTCACTGGGTGTTGCCTACTGCCATAAGAGCATAGTGGGAGTAGTAGTAGGCTGGAAAGCCACAGGTTGGAGACCATGGAAATAGATGTTGGGCACCTCCATGATATTGCGTCATCCTAACCCAAAGCAATTTGTTGACTGTTTTGTTTTTGGTGATTACCCCGAAAAAAAATATTTCTAATGATAGGGTTATATGGAGTGCCAATGACTGTAGAAGTTCCCCCCTAGTGTGGGCACTGAACCCCTGCCTGGGCCCTGACCTCTCCTTACCTCTACTCATGAGGGGCCAATGTGTGGGAATAGCAAAGGGGCTTTTCATCCCGCTCCACAGGGCTGGGGGGCAGAATGCACATATCAAGGCAGGGAAAAAACACCAACACAAACAGGGGGTGAAAACACTTTTGTGTGTATTGAAAATCCCCCGCGGGCCTGCCCCCTCTTCTGGAAGTCCAGCACATGGAGATCTGGCAGAGAGCAGGAGGAATCCATAGTCCCCTTTGTTTTCCCTGCATCTAATCTGTGTGTCCAGCATCCAACTGTGAGAGAGGTGGAAGGGGGGGCAGCAACAAGACAATATAAAAGAGGAATGACAAAAAAAATCTAAATGGGATCAAAGTGCACAGCAGCCGGAGAGACCAATAGGATCAAACACATTAAAGGGATGCAGGCAACTGCTACCTCATTGTGGCACAGCAGGACCTGTGCGCTTGTCCTCAGCAGTCCACCTAGGAAAGTCACCCACCAAAATGTTACATCCACAGTGTTTTGTCACTTTCAAAAGTTTGGGTCACCGCGGCCTGTGCATTACGTAACTGGGCTGGAAATTTGGGCAAAGGCATCATAAATGGACTGCAACCTGCAATCCCCAGCCTTAGAGACTCAAGTCTATAATAGACACTATGGGCGACAAGTATGAACGGGGCTGCGCCAGATATCTGCCATCTTTTCAGCCCGATATAAGGTGCAGCCCTGTTCGCTACATTTTTAAATATCCCGCACCCCATTATCAGGCGCATTACAGAGCGCCCGCAGCACTTTGTAATGTGCCTGATTTCGGGGGCCTACGGGAGGCGGGTCGCACTAGAACCATAGATTTATAGCTTCAGTGTGGCAATTCCAGGCGCATTACTGCTGGAACAGGTAGAGCACTTTCAAAGTGGTTTACCTGAGCCAGAAGTGTCACCCTAGCGCTAGAATAACCCCGCTGCAGAACAGGTTCATAAATCAGGCGCTTTCTAGGCTAGTATTATGTGCATGAAATTTGGCGTTAACATGCCAAATTTCATACGTCGCCCTATATCCACTTTCTGATGACCATTACATATGGTATTTCATTATCTTCTATGATATGACACCTGATACTACACAGCCAAGTCACAATATTATGCCCATATATTCCATATACTACCCTGGCCTTCTTATTCCCCTGACTTGAACCCAGTTCTGTGCACATTATCATAACCACCAGCTCTAGAGCAGTAGTACCCAACCTTTTTTTCACCAGACAAGACAATTTTTCCACCCAATGGGGGTGGGGCTATCAGGTGCAGGGTTATCGGGGCGGGGTTATGGAGGAGGTTGGAGGTTTAGAGTCACATGCACAAAAAGAAACACAATAAACTGTGTCATTTATGGCTATAGTATGGGGTAACCAGTATTATATAACTGCAGACTGATTTTCAGCTCTGTGGGTCAGTACCATATAATATAATGCTGACCCACAGAGCTACAATCAGTCTGCAGTTATATTGACAAGCTCTGTGGGTCAGCATTATACATGTATATAATATACACATATAACTAACTCTGTGGGTCCCATTAAGTAGGTAGATTTATAGGTCCTCAATGGGAAGGTATCTAGGTTCCCCACTAGGTAGGTATATAGGCCTTCCCCAACAGATAGGAATTTAGAACCCTAGTAGGTAGTTATATAGGCTGCCTGTAGGTCGGTGGGTAGGTAGGTAGGTACACAGGGCCCTTATAGCTAGGTAAATAGTCCATCTTTAGATATGTCAGCAACCTGTATGTAAATGTAGCCCCAGTCAGTAGGTAGGTATATAAGCCTTCTGTAGGTAGATATATAGATCTCCATATGCTACCTGTAGTAATTATAGAGAGATATATGCTCCCTGTAGTAATTATAGATAGCGATATGCCCCTGTAGTAATTATAGATAGATATACGCCCCCTGCAGTTATTATAGATGCTGATGTATGCCCCCCTGTGGTAATTTTAGAGAGATATATGCTCCCTGTAGTAATTATAGATCGCGATATGCCCCCTGTAGTTATTATAGATAGATTTATGCCCCCTGTAGTAATTATAGATATATTTATGCCCCCTGTAGTAATTATAGAGAGATATATGCTCCCTGTAGTAATTATAGATAGCGATATGCACCCTGTAGTAATTATAGATAGATTTATGCCCCCTGTAGTGATTATAGATCGCGATATGCCCCCTGTAGTAATTATAGATAGATTTATGCCCCCTGTAGTAATTATAGATCGCGATATGCCCCCTGTAGTAATTATAGATAGATATACGCCCCCTGCAGTAATTATAGATGGAGATGTATGCCCCCCTGTAGTAATTATAGATATGTCCCCTTTAGTCATTATAGCTAGAGATATGCGCCCTGTAGTAATTATAGATAGATATATGTCCCCTGTAGTAATTATAGAGAGATATATGCGCCCTGTAGTAATTATAGATAGATATATGCCCCCTGTAGTAATTATAGATAGATATATGCTCCCTGTAGTAATTATAGATAACGATATGTGCCCTGTAGTAATTATAGATAGATTTATGCCCCTTGTAGTAATTATAGATAGATTTATGCCCCCTGTAGTAATTATAGCTAGCGATATGCCCCTGTAGTAATTATAGATATATATACGCCCCCTGCAGTAATTATAGATGGAGATGTATGCCCCCCTGTAGTAATTATAGATATGCCCCCGTTAGTTAATATAGATAGAGATATGCGCCCTGTAGTAATTATAGATAGATATATGCCCCCTGCAGTAAGTATAGATAAAGGTATGCCCCCTGTAATAATTATAGATATAGATATGTGCCCTGTAGTAATTATAGATAGATTTATGCCCCCTGTAGTAATTCTAGATAGAGATATATGCCCCGGCAGTAATTATAGATAGATATATCCCCCCTGTAGTAATTAGAGAGATATGCCTCTCTGTAGTAATTAGAGATATATTCCCCCTGCAGTATTTCTAGATAGAGATATATGCCCCTGTAGTAATTATAGATAGAGATATATGCTCCCTGCAGTAATTATAGATATATATGCCCCCTGTAGTAGAGATATATTCCCCCTGCAGTAATTATAGATAGAGCTATTTGCCCCTAGTAGTAATTATAGAGATATGCCCCCTGTAGTAATTATAGATAGATATATGCCTCCTGTAGTAATTATAGATAGAAGTATGCCTCCTGTAGTAATTATAGATAGGAATATGCCTCCTGTAGTAATTATAGATAGATATATATGACCCTATAGTAATTATAGATAGATATATGACCCTATAGTAATTATAGATAGATATATATGCCCCGCTGTAGTAATTATAGATAGATATATGACCCTATAGTAATTATAGATAGATATATATGCCCCGCTGTAGTAATTATAGATAGATATATGACCCTACTGTAGTAATTATAGATAAAGATTTGCCCCCTGTAATAATTATAGATAGGTATATGCCCCTTGTAGTAATTATAGATGGATATATGCACTGGTATTATAGTACAGATAGCCCTGTAGTTTATAGATAGATATAATGACCCTATAGTAATTATAGATAGATATATATGCCCTGCTGTAGTAATTATAGAGAGATATATGCCACCTGCAGTAATTATAGATACAGATATGCGCCCTGTAGTAATTATAGATAGAAATATGCCCATTGTAAGTAAATAGCCAGGCTAATAAAAAAAAGTTACTCACCTTTCCCCGATTCCCTGCAGATCTGCCGCCTCCAGGAGCTGATGTGTAGATACGGTCCTCCGTGAGCGTCGTATCTACGTTTGGGAAAGCAGGGATGGTAATGAACCGACCCTGCTTTCTCCCTGGCAAAGTAGCTAAACGCTACGTGTGCAGCTGCTAACTCTGCGCAACCGACTTACAACGGCTGCGCAGAGTAGATGCCGATCACCCAGACTAACGTCAACAGGTGGTCGCCATTTGGAGCTGGGGCCATGGACCGGCAGAGAATGCTCCACGACCCGCTGCGGGTCCGCGGTCTGACAGTTGGGGACCCCTGATCTAGAGTAAACACCGTGTGCAGCATGGACAGTAGCTAGATGGGCTTGGAGTGACTCAATAAGGTCCTGATAAATTGTCACAGGTATCGGGAGCAATGCTGACTGTATCCCACAGCTACAGTATTGAAGGTCCATAGAGCAAACACCACCATCCAGGGGCTCCCACAGATGCTCAATTGGGTTAAATGTCAGAATATCTAATCGTGTAACATGTCTCAGTGTCTTGTTGGAAGATCCCATCCACCCCAGGGAGACAATTTAAAGCATGTGTCAATGGGATGTAGGAGATGGGCATAGCGTATGCCCTTAGATATGGTAGACTAAAGCGCGGCAAATGTAGCCTACCCGAAAAAGGAGAATATTAACCTACCTAAAGGGGACATATATCATGTACCTACATGAGGAAGCATATCAGCCTAGCCTACGGTCTATACTGTGACAGTGAGCAAATATCTACCTGTGCATCGGTGCACTTACTTAGTCTACTTAATCTACAGTGTGGGCATGTATAAACTGCTAAAGGGGACATATATCTCTACCTACAAGGGCGGAATGTAGCAGTAGCTGTACCTTATGAAGGGGTATATATAGTAATATAAGAAGGTATATATATAATAGTTGCTATCAGATAGATAGATATAGGGTCTCCCCTATATATCTATATATATATGTGATTTTATATATTCTAGAAGAGTGTAAATATATGAAGCGGCAAGTGAGGTGACTGTGGGGCACAATACAGGGTCTACCTACAGGGGGAATCAGTGTATGTACAGGGCGCCAATATCTGGTACGTACAAGAGGGCAGATATATATTATGAATCGAAAATGGGGACCTATATATACCTACAAAGGGACACATATATATCTACTCAGTTAGAGAGGGCGATTATACCTACATACAGAGGTGACTATAGTACGCAATAGTAGTAGGGCATAGGTATATAGTTCTACCAGGAGGCATTTATCTAACTACGAGCTGGGCTATAATTACGCCCTAAATGGCTGCATGATCATCTACTTACAAGTGGGATCTGCGATAGAGTGCTAACATTCAAGGGTAGCTGTTTCTAGCTATCTACATAGGGTTGTGCGGGTTTATAAGACACCTCAGCTCCACTTTACATGGGGACAGCACTGTTAAATCTGAACGACAGCGGGGTCGTCTATTATTGCCTACCTTACGCATCAAGGTGCGCCTATAGTACGCTACATATCTGTTTTGTCATGGATTCGGCCCCCAAAACAGCGTCAAAAATGAAGAAAAAATGCCATCAGGCATTAATTGTGATGACTGATTCCAATAGTTCAAATTGAAATGTTTTTGAAGGTGTTATTTCAGCACGCTGTTTTTTCTAGAGCTGAAAATGAAGATCATTGTGAACATTCTTGAGTGAATTTTGCACAAGTAGTAAAAGGACATAGGAATCAATTGAGCATATTTGTAAAAAACCTGTGTCAAACCTGACACAAACTTATGGCAACGTATTTATGAGCGGTCTTTAGTGGGTAGCTGTGCGGACGGAGGATCGCGATAAAAATTGCCCTGGGAAAGTTAATTTGTCAGCGTGCTTCAGATAAGAAATACCAGCGTGAATTACCGCGAGAACCACGTAGGATGAAAAAACATATATCAAATCCGCATCGTGCCCGAAAAGAACTGATCTGGAAAAATCACTGGAAATCTCAGTAGGCGCTTTGTAAGACAAGATACTTTGGAGCTGATTTGGATGCTTAGAAAAGAAGCATCCAAAATTCAGCTGTGGGAAACAATACTAAAAAACTGTCTCGTTTGCCATCAGAACCAAAGCTCAGCTGTTTATTTTTAGTTCAGACCTGGAAAAAATAAAAGCTATAAACTCTGATTTCTTGAAGTTATTTCTTTTCTCATATTTAGTGCATATAGCTGTATGTATAGGATTATTTTTATGGTTGGACCTTAAGTTTTGATACAGGCACTGGTTGGAAATAGATTTGTGCTCATGATGAATGTTTTTGTCGGAAAATGTTGTATCGGTCACTCGGATTGGGTTTCATTTCCGATGTGTAACGTATCATGGAGGTGCGACCTTCATGCCTCATAAATTAGAAGGAAGGCAATGGGTGCGGGTGACGGGCAATATATGTTTTGAGGTTGTCGAAAAGAGTAGTTTCTGTTGTACACTAATTTTTAAGACATTTGGGTTTTTTCTTGTACGAGTGATCTTGGCGACATTTATTGTGTAGTATAGAAATAAGAACTGGTTTGTCGGGTTTTATGGGTCAGGGTGTGAAGTGTCCATAGGTTGTAATTTTTTTGTGAACGTTAGTATGAGATGGAATGATTTGTAGGATGAAGTGATTGGGTGGGGATCGTAATGTTTTATGATGGGCGTTGATAGGTGTGGGATTTGGTTTTGTTGTTATAGATATGTAATAGAGGTTAGTACTAGTGTGGTGGGCGAATAGTTTGGTCTAGAGAATTGGGGTGTGTGAGGGTGAGACGCGGGGTAAGAATGTTTGTTCTCATGTGGCGGCGAGCTGGCTGTATTATTTGTACATTTTTGTCTGGTGCTGAATTTTGTGGTTTGGGGTAGGGGTTGGTTGGTGGGTTTGTTTAGTATAAATTCTCTGGGCGGGGAGTTTTGGATCCTTGTTTGACAAGGGGGTTCGGGGGGGGGTAGGGGGTGGGCGGAGGGGGATGTGGTTGGGGTGCTGGTTACTGTTTTTTGGTTTGGGTGCAGGAGGGTGTTTTTTTCTGTAAAGTGGACAGATAGAGGAGATGGACGGAAGATACCCTGTGTGGACATGTCAGAAAGAAAATTTAGTGTCAGAGAACACTAAGGTTTTTTCCTGTAAAAAAACACATCAACCAGTTCACCAATGAAGGCGTTGGAAAAATTGCGTCCCTCCATCCCCGCACCCTCCCTGTGAAGTGAAACACCAAGCCCCTAACCAGAATTAAGACGGAGAAATAGGATATAAACACATAAAGGGCCCGAACGCGACACCCTCCCGCGTTGTTTGTGGTCAAGTGATTAGCAAAAGGGAGATGGGGTTATGTGGGGGGGGGGTGGAATGGTGGGGTAGTTTATAGGGTGAAATTTCTGGGATGAGTTGTTTGTGTGGATATTTAGGTTGAATTATAGAATAGGGGATTGTAAGGGGTGTGGTTTGTTCTGAAAAGGGGGCCGAAGGGTATAAGAGGGTCGTGGTTGGCGTAAGTTCGTGAATAAGGGTGGAAATTGGGAATCGATATAGGCGGTAAATGAGGACGAGATGCGAGGTGAATGGCTTTATTGGTTGGGTGGGGGATTAACAATGGTGGTTCGGAGTTGTGGCATGGGTGAATGGGGGGTAAGATGCAGTGCACTAGTAGGTGAAAGGCATGAATTACGTATCCTGATAACCTTTTTTATAGTAATTTATCAATCATATTGTGGTTGATGTACACGTTATTTGACTCGATGTATCATCTGCAAAGATGTTTAGTCTTACTGTGGCTTTAACGCTGTATAGGTACGCACGTATTCATAATCTATTGAAAGAGAATAGTGCTAAAAACACTGACCCGCTGTGGTAACACCTTTGTTTACAGGGAGAATTAGGCTTAGAGGCTTGGTACATTTTTAGGCAACAACACTTGGTGTTTATTTATTTATAGGAGAACTCTGGGTAATATGTAATAACCTTGGCATTCAGTGTACCTATGCTCCAAGCATTTTATTTTGCATTATCAACTTATATGTGGACAACAAGTATCAAAATGCTTTGAAGGAAAGACATCCAGTATCTATGACATCCAAATGCCTCACACCTCAGATTCTCAGTGTATAAACTAACATGTCTCATTGACGGTTGAATAGATTGACAAGGGTCACCGATTCTTCAATAAACCCTATGCTGGTCAACCTGCCTGGATTCAATTAAATTTTAATGTCGTGTTTCTATAGGATAGACTTCGCTTAGTTTTCAAGGATTTTATGGGGGAGGGTTAGTATTTACTGCTGGGGTAGAGGTGCTGGCCAGTGTGGCGGGAATGGTAATACGGGGGGTAGGACGGACTGGTGGTTGTGGGGATACTCAGGCGGATTGGAGGATAGAGGGGAGTTGGTGGGCAAGGGGTTTGGTAATGGGAAAGTTTGTTTGTGGCTTGTATGGGCATTTCGGGATCGGGTTATTGAGGTGTACAGCACGTGGTAAATGGGGCTTATGAGTGGTCATTGAATGGTAAAAGCCGAGGGGTGGGGGACGTGGGGTTGGTGGGGTTGATTCCATGGTAGATAATGATGGGATCGGATCGCGGAGGGGGTGTTGGATTGTTTATGGTTCTGGGAGGAGGGGAGGTAAAAATGATGAAAGAAAGGAACCTGCTTATGGCTGGGGGAAAGGGGAAGGGGCTGGATTAGTAGGTGTGTGGGATGTGATATCTCTGGAACTAGGACATAGTTAGATGTTATTAGGGGTAGTTTGTGCACTGGTTTCTCCTTTTGGTGACTCGGGTATGGGTATTGAGAAGTTTTTGCTAGGAGAGGTAGAGTTATTGTGGGGGGGGAGACGATGGGAAAGAAGTATTGTAAGGAAAGATGGTAGGGGACATATCTGGGAATTATATGGGGGATGGGGGTTTGAGGGGGTAGTGGGTGTTTGGGTATTTTGTGGGGGGGGGGGAGGGAGGGTAGTGGAGTTAGGATTGAGGAAGGAAGGGCAGGAGAAGGGAGGGGGAGGGGGAGGGGGATGGTGGGGTATGTGGGGGTGGGGGGAGGGAAGGCTGTAAGTAGGGGGATGGGGAAGAGGACTAGGCGGAGCAGGGTAGGGGTTGGTGAGAATTTTGGAAAGGGAGGTGGGGTGTGGGTGGGAAATAAAGTAGGGCTTGAGGGGGGTGTTAGAAATATGGGGGGGGGGATGGGGGAAGGATGAATGGGCGATCGATGGGATGATTTTCCCGGAGACAATTGGTTAAATAAGTGTTAGGGGGTTTTTTGGGGTATTTGTCCAGGGCTTGCAAAAATTGGGGAAAGACAGGAGGGGGATGGGGTTAGACTTGGGGGGGGGGTATTCACGGCACTGCGGAGGAGAAGCTGGCGCCTGGGTCAGGGGAGTATGATGAAGGGGGGGGAGGGGTTATGGGGGGCGGGTGAGGGTGCGAGAGATGGCAGAGAAGCGATGTGTCTGTGATGGGAGTTGCGGAGGGTCCATAATGTGTAAAGTGGACTTCTTTTTTTATCTTGAATGTAAGCGAGCAAGCCAACTTCGGATCTCTGTACGAAACGTCACGAAGTTCTGGCCACGACCGACTCGGTTAAATTCGCATGAAGACACCAGTCTGCTGGATGGTTCGATTAGACGGGAGGGGTTAGGGTGGTTTTATTGGACAGCAATGCGAGGTCCAATCGGAGTTACTTGGGGGGCAGCCATTGTTACACATATCTGGTGGAGGAAGATGTACTAGAAGAAAGGCATTAGACGTACACAATGTCCATGTGCCATGAGTTGTAGCCTATAAAAGTTTGGATGGAGGAAGGGGTTAAGGAACGGGCTATATTTGTGGAGGGGATATACGCTTGGGGTAGAGACTAGTCCAGCGAATCAATGGTATACCTGTGTGGAGGAGAAGGTAGTGAGAGAAATCGGATTTGGAGAGTTGTGTTGAGTCATGATGTAGTATTTAGTAATGATGGTAATGGTGGACGTTATGCAGTGAGGGAGGGAAGAAGAAGACGGAACTAATAGAGGGGGGAGAGCTACAGAGGATAATAGATGGGTCTACTGTTGAGTAAGGGGGAGAAATTACGTTGGTTTTACTTCCCTGATTTTGTTGGTAGGGTCCCCAACAACACCCCCCCCCCCCCCCTCCCCCCCCCCCCTACCCTCCCCCCCCTCCCCCCCCCCCCCCCCCCCCCCCAAAAACATTTTTTTTTTATTTATTTTTATTTTTAGAAACTGGCAAGTCCAGTGTGCTTCCAATACAGCTGCATATACATTTTAAAGCTTATGCATACTCACAGCACATTGAATATCCATGGGTTATCTAAGCCTTGTTCCTGTTGTATTCATTTAAAGAAAAAGAGTTTTTATCAATCCAATAGCACTTCAATTTTTCGGTTGTCCTTTTTTTGCGCAATTTACTCCAGGGGTTAATCTAAGCGTTGTTCTTGCTCGTTGTGCGTTTACTAAAAGAAAGTTTATTTTTCACCCCAAAAGAAGAAATTTGCCTGTAGCATAATTCTTAACCGAAGGTGAATTACAAGTAGTTTTTCTGTTTGTTGTGTACCGTAAATACACGCCATTTAACACGGCTACTAAAGATGTTAATTTTTGGTAGTCTGTTTCTTTTGGCAATTAGATCCAGGGGTTAATTAAAGCGTTTTTTCTGCTGTTGTGGTACTGAAGAAACGTTCTTTTTCACCGCCAAGAACACAATTTGCCTGTAGCATAATTACATAAACGTCGGTTAATTTCACGTTTTTCTGTTGTTTGTTTTCTGAAAAATACACGCCGTTTTTTTTAACACGCTACTAAGCTGGTAATTTTTGGAAGCACATTTCTTTTGCGCAATTTACATCCAAGGGTTAACCTAAGTATTTTTCTGCAGTTGAACTTAGTAAAAGAAACGTTCTTTTTCACTGACAAAAAAGAACGTTTTTCCCTGTCAGCATATCATCAACCGAGGTTAATTACAAGTTTTTTCTGTTTGTTGTGTACCAGTAAAATACACGCCCTTTTAACCACGCTACAAAGGCTGGTAATTTTTGGTAGCTCATTTCTTTTGCGCATTTATTCCAGGGTTGAATAAGCAGTTTTGTTATGCTGTTTCTCGGTCTCTAAAAGAACGTTCTTTTTCACTGACAAGAAGCCAAGATTTGCCTGTTGGCATAATTTCATCTAACTGAAGGCTTAATTAAGCCTGGTTTGTGCTTTTACATTTAGTAAAACAACACAGTGTTCTTTTAAACGGCAATACAAGTAATTTTTCCTGGCCATTTTTGGAGCGCAATTTATGTCCAAAGGTTACCCAAAGCTTGTTACTGGGTTCATTTTGAGTCAAATACAGGGTGTTGTATTTATCATATACAGATATCTTCATCAAACAGTGTCTGTACATTTTAGAACCAAACAGTATGATAGACAGAGAGGTGCAGGATCTTCACCTGCGAGTGGCAGTGGCACCCAAAACATGCCTGGAGCAGGCCCAGTCGCACACAGCAACGGAAGACGTCGCAGCAGGGGTCACTCGTGTGAGGCCAACAACTCGCTGTCATCTGTCAGCGTGTGTTGACCCACCCAACCCAAGGGTTCTTGATTGGTTGATAGGGTCATCCCACTTCCTCCCAGATGACATCTGACAACCCCAGCCAAAGAGTCGGTCGGGAAAAGTCCGACACAACCCTTTGTGGGCATGGCACGGGGAGCGGCGTCAGCGGGCCTCACCTGGGCCTATACCCGCCTCTGTTCCCATCGGTTCCTCAGCCAGAGATCTACTATGATGGTCTGGGTCAGCGCCACTATATAGTGAGGTATGAAACAATTTGAGGAGTGCAGTCAGCAGCTAATTGGCAGCGAAGAAATGAGGGCCAAATATCCCCTGCTTCTTGCTGTAGGCGGCAAAGTGTTAGATGTGGACAGTGGCATGGGAGGTCATGTTGTGAGGGGTCAGCCTCTGCATATCAAGACCGGGATGAGGACAGCAGTGACATGAAACACAAATTGATGTGATGTAAGCCGACCATTACTTGGGAGCGGGACGTGAAGCAAGGGGCTTCATCTTCGTCAGGAGAAGAGGGCGTCAGCTTGCGCGTCAGGCATGGCGCGCCAGCAAGTGGGTTGAGTGGCGTTGAAGTCAGCAGGGTTAGAAAGCCAGTGTTGAGGTCGGGAAGCCAAGAGGGCCACGGGGTAGAAAAAACCGCTTCGCAGGTCCAAGAAAGGTAGCGGAACAGGGGCTCAGCGGAGGGCGGAGCGTTGACGGGTAAAATCAGTTAATCGGCGGTGTGGCAGTTATTTTGCTAAGACACCGGAGGAGCTGATATAGGTATATGTAGATTCTGTGGCAGCAGAAAGTGAAAGCGTGGCCAGGGAGCTACGTTGGCACCATGGCCCTGCATCAACACATGCATCACGATAGGTGGCCTGGGAGAAACTGGCTCAGATGTGGTGGTCCATCCTGCCGCGCAGCAAATAGCAGCAGCAGCGCCCTCGTGGCACGCGATGATCATTTTGCAGCAGTCAAGGCTCCAGCACCTTGCAGAGGGTAGTGTTTCTCTTTGCCATCATCTCCCGGTCCAAATGCTCCTGCTCCTCGTACTCATGGCACAGCAGTCGTTCAGCGAGGCCGATTGCCAGAGACAACAGTATGCGTCAACATATATGGTGCAGAAGTGGACCGTGCTCCTTTACAAGTTGTTGGTACTGCAGTCCCTCCTTTTCCAAATGGTGGGAGACTCTGCACCACTCAGAGCAAACTAATGGCTTGTGACCGAACCGAGATGGAGAGTTCCAAGCCGTATTAATTTCTTTTTCCAAACAAAGGCAGTCCAGTACCTGCCCACTTCATAAATATGGTTAGAACAGTAGGTGGGCCAGTCCCTTGAGCTTATCGGTTTGTTTCCAAGTTGGACGGACACAATGCAGCGGACGTTCTGAGGCTGTAACTATGGTCAGGGCCAGTACATGTCCTTTACGGCCCACTGTATGAATGTGCTTCCTGCCAGGCTCACAACAAAACTTGGACAAAGAGACACCGCTTTCTCCTCTCGTTGTCAAAAACTGCCGGCTCCTGCGCCAATTTCCGCCTCCTCCTCCTCCACCACCACCATCATCTCAGCATCCACAAGTACTGCTCCATCATACCACATGTATAGGGAACAGTGGTGTCACGCATTTCTACACCTGGCTTGCCTCGGCGAAAGAAGTCACACAAGTGAGGAACTGGTCCGCGTCAGGCAGCAAGAAATCGATGTGTGGCCTTTTCTCGCTCGGCAAACTGCAAATGGAAACCATGGTGACGGGACACAATGGGAGGAACATGGTGTCGCGCTGCACCGAGGAGGGTATGGTCCCATGCGCCCTGCATGGGCGCCATGAGTTCAATTCTGGTTGTGAAAAGGTTCCTGAAGTTTTCACTGATCTTCAAGAAGATTCTGAAAATGGCCAGGAAACAGTGCATGCACTTCATCCATTCCTAACAGCAGGAACATCCTCCTCGAGGTTGCAGCGGCAGAACGGCCCTCCCAACACACTTGATATGCGATGTATTTCCACCCATTGGAAATTCCTGCCTGCACATGTTGGACGCGACTGTATGAACAGAAGGAGAAGCCCGCTTAACGATTTTTTGATGATCCAGGCGGACAGGAGTACTCCCTGTTAACTTTTATGACAGACATGGCACTGCCGTTTGTTGAGGCCATTCGAGGAGCAACGTTATTTGTTAGACGCCAGGACTACAGGATGAATAAGTTCATTCCACTGCTTCATGTCCTGGAACAGGTTGCTGAAAAAATATGTTCTGGGGCAGGGGACTGGAGAGTGGCAACTACATCTCTAAGCGGCCACATGAGTCCGGTGGGGACTGAACTGGATGAGGAGGAGGACATTGGTAGCAGAAGCATTGTCTGGTGAATGAAATGAGTGGATTTTCTAACAGATGACAAGAGAGGAGGAGCAGGAGCAGCTGGAGGAGTTAGATGGAATGAGGAATGACGAAGGCTGAAGAACCGCAAGCACCGCTGGCAGTATACAGTGGAGATAGGAGGCAGGGAGCCCCTCGGAGTCACTTGTGCAGATGGCCCGCAGCATGCTGATTTGCCTGGCTAGTGACAGCCGAGAGTAGTCACCATCCGGCAGAGGGATGACCTTCTGGCTCATCCACCACACTGGACCTCGCTACCAGGTCCAAATGGGAGCTTTTTTCAAGCTCCTAGAGAGGGATACTATACTATATACTATAGAGAATCCTCCCGTAGTCAGTTGGCCGCTCGCCTATGTGCGGGCATCGTCCTTCTCTGACAGGTTGACCGGGCGGGTCTCTTCAACGACACTCACGTACTACTGCCGCCAGCTGTCTGGGGAGGAAGGGGGGGTGTACAGAGCCAGTCCAGCTTCCATCAGCAGCAACTTAAGTCTGGGGAGTCCACTTGATGAGCTGCTCTTCTTCACCGCCTAGTGAGGAGGGCAGTCGCCAGCAGCAGCAGCAGGACCTGGAGCAGGGACCCTTTGAACCAAAAGTGGTGGCGTACTTAGACGCACTTTGCCACCCCCAGTTAGAAGATCCACTGACTACTGGGCAGGGCCAAAAACTGGATGTGTGGCCGCCAACTTGACCGAGTTAGCACTGGAGAAGAAGCGTCCTGCCCGGCCACTAGTGTGGCCTTCACGAGGTGGGCGTGTTCAGTGTGGCGGGGGTGGCATCGGTTAACCCCAAGGGACACCCGCTTGTCCACAGGGGAAAATGTGGAACGATCCGACCTTTGTTCAAGATGAATCAGGTGTGGATTGGCCAGGATTGTCCACACACCATGTCCTTAGGCGTTCAGATGTACATCAGCAATGACGCCGACACCAAACTGTGAGAAATGAGTCTGGGTTCAAACTACCTGCCTCAAGCCATATTCTGATGCTGCCACCCACTGTGCCACACATCTGCTAACAGTTTCCCATGTGCCTACCACCATCTTGTACCAGGATGGTATTGCACCCACCTCCACACTTTGTCATTGTGCCACTCTATGACCTCTTGCTGCAGCTGCTGTTGCTGGTGCCGTGACCTCCACACTGTGTCATTAAGCCATTCTCTGACCTCATGCTGCTGCTGCCGTCACCTCCACTCTCTTCCTTTGTGCCACTCTGTGGCCTACTACTGTTTTGCCAACTCCAGAATGTCATTGTGCCACTGCCTGACCTCATGCTGCTGCTGTGACTGCTGCCGTGACCTACACACTCTGTCATTGTGCCACTGTCTGACCTTATGCTTCTGCTGTGGCTGCTGCCTTGACCTTCACACTGTGTGATTGTGCCACTCTGTGGCCTACTCCAGTTTTTGCCACCTCCAGAATGTCATTGTGCAACTGTTTGACCTCATGCTGTTGCTGTGGCTGCTGCCGTGCCCTCCACACTCTGTCACTGATGTTGCCACCTGAGCCCTCAGCTTGTTTTTTTCCAGCTGTCGCTGCCATGACTTTATCAGGCTACATTCCTGCTTGAGTGTTTTGGTCAGTTTTGCCCTCTTAAGTGCCCAGGGAATTTTATAGTGAAGCGATTCTAAGAGCGGCGGCAGTCATATGCGTGTCATACTGAAACACAACATTGTATGAAGACCAAACCAAGCTCCCAATGCATATTTAAGCATGTCACAACACTCTACAGCACCCTGCAGGCTCTGTGCATCCTGGAAATAGCTGTTTTTTAACGCGATTCGTCCCGAAGTAATTCTGACTGAAACAAATTTTGTCGGGAAATTCGGCGAAGTCACCGAATCGAATTTTTGAGAACTTCGCCCATCTCTACTCTCATACTGGTCACTGGAAGTTCAACGTGGTACCTCATGGCAAAGAACTCTCTAAGGATCTGAAAAAAAAGAATTGTTGCCATCATAAAGATAGCCTAGACTATTGCAGACATCCTGAAACTGAGTTGTAGCATGGTGGCCAAGATTATACAGAGGTTTAACAAGACAGGTTCCTCTCAGAACAGGGCTCACCATGGTCGATCAAAGACGTTGATTGCATGTGCTCAGTGTCATAACCAGAGATTGTCTTTTCAAAGTAGATGAATGAGTGCTGCCAGCATCTCTGCAGAGTTTAAAAGGGTGGAGAGTCAGCCTGTCAGTGCTCAAATTCAAACTCTATGCAGCATCTGTGAGGCATCCTCAAATGGAATATGGAAGAGGACAAGGTGTCTAACATCCACCAGCTCTGTGATGTTATCATTGAAAAGTGGAAGAGGATTCCAGTGACAACCTGTGAAGCTCTGGTGAACTCCATGTCCAAGAAAGTTAAGGCAGTGCTGGAAAATAATGGTGACCACACAAAATATTGACACTTTGGGCACAATTTGTCCATTTTCACCTAGGGGTGCACTCACAATTGTTGCCTTGGAGTTAAGAGATTGATGGCTGTGTGTTAAGTTATTTTGAGGACACTTCAAATTTACACAAGCTGTACACTGACTACTTTACATTGTATCAAAGTATCATATCTTCAGTTGTGTCTGATGAAAATATGTAATATAATATTTACAAAAATGTGAGGTGGTATTCACTTTTGTCAAATATTTTATGTACCTCTCACAGTGCTTAAAATGTTTTTTAAAAGCTCCAATTTATTATCTGTTCTATTATTTTTGAAAACCTTTTCCCAGTCAATACTGGTTAGGGCCTCTCTAAGCAGATTAAAATTAGCCTTTCTGAAATTAGTTAGTATGTCAGGTCTGTTAGTCAATACTATGTCCAGAAGGGCCTTCTCTCTAGTCAGCTCCTGCACCAGTTGATAAAGGTAATTATCATTAATTATTGACAAAAACCTATTTTCTTTACAAGAGCCACAGCTCTCAGTTTCCCAGTCTATGTCTGTGTAGTTGAAGTCACCCATAATAACCTCATTTTTATTAGCTGTCTCATCTATTTGTCTGAAGAATACATCTTCCATTTGTTCTGTTGTATTTTGTGGCCTATAGCAGACCCCTACTAGAACTTTATTATTGTTATTACCCACATGTATAACTACCCATAATGACATCACATGTTCATTCCCTGTATCTATATCTTCCCACAGTGCTAACTTCAGAGAGGATTTTATATAAAGATATAGACCTCCCCCTCCCAATTTTTATGAACTCTTCTAAATAAACTGTAACCCTGTAAGTTAACTGCCCAGTCATAACCCTCATCCAGCCATGTCTCAATTATCCCCACTGTGCCATATTGTTCTTTGGACATTAATGATTGCAGTTCATTTATTTTGTTGATGAGATTACTTGCATTGGTTCTCATTATTTTAATCTTTTGCTTATTAACTATTACTACACCCCCTCCCCGCACTCCAACCCTTGATTTATTACTAAATCCAGCTTTCTGTATTCACTAACTTGCAGGCTATATGTATTGCCCTCCTCCAGTTTAAATACTCCTCCAAGTTCCTAGCCATTTTCTCCCCAATACATATGCATACTTCCTATTTAGAAGCAGTCCATTCCTATCATAGAATCTGTAGCCAAGACAGAAGTCAACCCATTTATCTAAAAGACCATATCCCTCTTTCCTACACCAATTTTTGAGCCACAAATTTACCTCCCTAGTCTCTCTAGCATGGCACAGGTAGTATTTCTGAAAATACTACTTTGGAGGTTTTAAAGACACTCCACCTACTTCTAACTTTGTAATTTATGCCAATGTGCCAATGATTATCACCAGCCCCACCCAGCAATCTGTCAACCCGATCTGCAATATGTCGAACTCGGACCCCAGGTAGACAACATACTGTTCGATAATTCCGGTCTTTGCGACAAATTGCCCTGTCTGTCCTTCTAATATTAGGCTCCCCAACTAACAGCACCTGTCTAGCCTGCTCTGTACTCCTATTACCCATCTTACTGGAGAAGACATGGGTAGTGTCTTGCTGCAGCAGTGCTATTTCTTAGCTGACATCCCCCTCATCCACCAATCTAGCAAATGTGTTAGAGTGTGCCAGATCAGGAGTAGCCTCCCTACAACTTTTCCCTGTACCCTTCTTTCTGACTGTCACCCTGCTAACTGCCTCATTTCGCTTCACCTCCACCCTGTCATCCTACCCTACATTTACTCCAGCGAGTGCTTGCTCAGTGAGCAGCAGACTCACTTCCAAGGTGGCAATGGGTCCCAGTAATGCAACTAGCTTATTTCGATCCAGGAGCTGGGCTTCTAAATGTGCAGTGTGCACATCATCTGGCTGGGTAGGGCATTGCTTACAATGAAGCGGTCATCAGTGTGTGATGTAGCCAAAGGACATCCACTTCTTTGCCTTTCTATGTCTCTTGCAGTCTCTCTGTACTTGATACAACTTGTTGATGAGACTCTGTGACACTCTAAGCTCAGTGGCCACTTCTGTCTGACAACATCCTGCTTGAAGTCTCGCAATGGCGAGGTACTGGTGATCAATTGTAAGGTGTTGTCTTGGTCTCATGATGTAAAAATGTGAACAGCAAGATTAGGAGGTCTGTTTAAATCCCAATTCAAATTGATCCTCTAAATTTCTTGGGTGATTCAGGGATCAAACACCTGCTGTGAATTTTGCCATTCTGCTCACATTGAACAGTTGGACATGTGCTTTCTAACGTTGAGATGGTCTAATTTACTTCTTTTTAAAAAAAAAATCAAGAAATATTATGTTCATTCTGAAATTTCAGCCAAATAACCAAACATTAGTAAAATAACTGAGTGCAAGAAAGTGTTAGCGTGTTCAAACCCAGGTATAATGAAGAAAATAAAAATGTGTGATCAGGAAGCCAGGTAAGCAATCCGGTCAGGAACTGGTCAATGGTGACGTGATGCATCGTGATGTAGTATGACACGTTAATGGAGGGAGGGGAGATTTTTTCTTCCTGCACTGAGTGCAGTTTAGCCTAGAAATAGCCTAGGGTGTAACTGTAGCAAAAGTGAAGGATTCAACTCTGGGGCAAGAGGATAGTTTATTTTTATAGTAAAGAACAAATGGGTGGCTTTCTGGTATCTAGTTATGGGTTGACTTCTAGGTGTCATTTGCAGTAAACATCGGGATTGTCTCCTTCTCTGGCATACTAGGTCAGGTCAGAATTCTTCTTTGTCTCAGGGTGTTTTTTTTACATTAGTTTACATTTCTCAGTGTTCTTGCTAGTTCACACTGGGGCAGATTTATCAATAGTGTCTTACTTTTAGACAGTATAAAGTTAGTCTAGACAGTCTTACAATGCACCACATTTATCATAGTGTTGATAAATCTGGCGCAGGTTAGACCTGTCTAGTTTAAGTTTGCACCATCTTTAAGTTGGCTTACTTTTACGCGAGAATTTGGTCGCAGATTGTGATGCATTTTTTGGGTCGCATTTAAGCCACACCCCCTTTCCACAAAACCACACCCCTTTTATGAAGACCGCCCCTTTTGTCAGTTGAGGTGTAGAAGCGTCTGAAACGATCTAAAACACAAAGTAAATATAGCAAAAATCTTTTTTTGCCGCAAATTGAGGCAGAATTCTGGCGCAACTGCCTAGATAAATCTGCCCCACTGTGTTTAGTATATACTTATTTACTTCTGGATGTTATAATTGTGAATATATTCAAATAATATTACTATTATATTACATAATTTTCTCATTTATTTTACAATGAGATACACTGTAAATCCTTTTTACTATTATTGTGGGATATTTATTTAACATTGTTCTTTGGGGATACTATCTTTAAATGTTTGTAATTTGCTGCTAGTCTTAAAGATTTATGCGTGCTATTTTAAGTGTGCACCTTTCATGATGTGTCCGTTTTTTCTTTATGCTACATTTTTTCAGTCTAGTCATTATGGACTAAACCTTCCTAAACAGGTGCTGAATTTCAAAAACCATTGAGCTCGGAAGACCCGAAAGACAGTATTAGCAATAGGAGGAAGCATGTCTTTTATACAGTACGTGTATATATGTCACCTCCTGAGGAAACAAATACTCACTTGGGGTATGAAACCTGGTGCCGAAACGGCAGTTTAAAATCTCTTTAGAGCAGTGTAGAAGGCACCAGTATGGCTATGTTCACACGGTGTATTTGCAGGGCGTAATTACGCCCCGCAATTACGCCGTGTGGACGGGGGCGGGGCGGGAGCGGGGGAGTGAGCGGGGGGCCGGCACTTCGCCGGCCCATTGACTTGAATTGCCAGCGGCGCGTATACGCCGCTAGTAATTCACATGTCAATTATCTCCCCGCTCAGCGGATTCGCAGGGCGGGGAGAGGAGACGTAATCCATAGTTCTCTATGAGAAAATGTGAATTACCGTAATGAATGGTCCGCTTTCGGCCCGTAATTGGCGCACTTCGGCGCGTAATTACGGACCGAAATATGGCCCATTTTAAGCCGTGTGAACATGGCCTATGTATGAAAGTCTCACCCAGCACTTTATATATGTGTCCCACTCTGGCAAAATTTGTCCTGGTAAACTGGTATGGCTTTGTACAATAGTTATGCACCAAACTTTGGAGCATTCATATGTTTCGCAACAAAATTTGGCACAATTGTACGATTCTGGTGTGACACGCCTCTGCAGACTTGGCACATGAAAGTCTGAAGCAGAATGCGCCAACTTTGGGCATATGACTGTTCATACAGATATGGAACCGGGCTATGAGAGGTTTTTGATCACAAAGCACGCCTGAGTAATGGTGCATGCCCGTTCATAAATGTCACCCTTGATGTTCTTTGAATGCTGGTTGCCTAAACACCATTGAGACTAAAAGGAGGAAGAAAATAATTTCCTAGTGAGAAATTTAATCCAGATTAAACAGTGTTATTATAACTGAGGGAAAGCATACAGACAATCTGAAAACATAATTAACTTCTAATGATACTGTATTCTAACTCAAATGAATGAAAGAGTTGTAAATTCATAGAAGAAATGCATGAAAAGGAGCTTAAACACTGATAGGAAAATTTTTCTGTTATATTAATATGATGGTCTCAGCTTGTCTGAATCTTAGAACAAAAGTAATTATTTGTATAGGCAAGCTACAAACTTCCCTTTCAGGTGTTACCAATTTATTAAAGTGGTTCTCTGAGAATGTACAGAGCGATAAATCTAAGAAAAGGTCTAATGCTGGTTTAGAAAGCCATAACGTAAGAGCGTGTTGGCTTCCGTTTTACCCACCACTAGTTTTGAGCGATTTTTATCGACAAAGTTGAAATCGGCAAGGTTTTTTATGGTGATCGAAATTTCCAGATCATGCGATAATTAAGGTTAAAATCTGTGCATCATCTATTAAGATCGCGCCTTTTTCGGCGCTTCCTGTAATTTTGGCGGCCAGCAAATCAGATTACAGAATAGAGCAGGGTGAGATGTGTGTGCGACGTCATGACTGGATGTGTATGGTTGCGATTGGCTGGAAAAATCACATGACCTCATTTTACATAGAACAGCGTTTCCTGTTTCAGCCTCAGTGTCTCTCAGCGTCTCATAGGGATAGACCTGCGCTCTGCCTGTGGCCAAACAGCTCAGCGAAATTAGTCTATTTCTGCACAGAGAAACCTCTACTATTAGCTGTGATCCTTCCAATTTAGTTAGATTAGAGATTTGAAGATTTTATGTATTTAGCTAGAGAATTTTAAAGCAGCATCTACCGCTGGGGATTCGCGGCGGTGGGAGCGGGGGGGGGGGGGGGGGGCGCGGGCGGAACACAGACAAGCTCTATCTATAAAGAACACTGGATAAAGTTCACCAAGACTTAGTGTAGACATTGTAGTGGAATATCTTTATTATTAACAGTTTGCTATTGAAATATTTCCTGGACATTGGGCAGCCTGAACTTATATTGGATACACATCATTTCTAGTAACTGCAGGTCTCTTTGTTAGTTGCAAAACTCCACTTTTATTATCAGTATACATTTCAGATAGGTGTTCATTTTCAATTTTACCCATTACACCTGTGACTGTTGATATATCCACCTTGCAGTTAAATTACAATCCAGCAATCTTGTAGTCAGCACAGGTTGTTTGTTGAAAAAATACCGTATATCGTACGAAAACATCACAGTTACGTGTTTTTTTACTTTTGCGCACCCAGCATTGTTCATTGACGCAGCATCTATGTAAATCTTAAAACAGCAATTCTATATTCACCACAGGTGAATTGAAAGGTGCAAAAAATATCGTTTATTATACCAAAACATAACAGTTACGTGTTTTTTGACTTTTGCGCACCCAGCGTTGTTCATTGACGCAGCATCTACGTAAATCTTAAAACAGCAATTCTATATTCACCACAGGTGAATTGAAAGGTGCAAAAAATACCGTTTATTATACCAAAACATAACAGATACGTGTTTTTTGGACTTTTGCCCATTCCAGATTTGTTGATAGACACCTTGCAGTTAAATTTGAATCCAGCAATTTTGTTTTGATTAGAGGGATTTGAGAATAGCTGTGATTTGCCGTCTTTTAATAAGAGACTTTCCAAAACTATTCCATACCTTCTCAAATTTTTATATTTCTGAACATGGAGCGAAATGCAGGTGGTAAGCGAGCAAAGAGGGGGGTAGCACATGGAGGTAGATGTACGAGAGAAGGTGTTCCAGTGCTGGCGACAACACGCATGCCAGCGGATCGTCAGTTGCAGGACCGTCAGGCCTGTCATCGCTGGGTCAGGGCCCTGTGAATCTAAGTAACGAACATCGTCGCCAATCTGTCCTTCAGTGGTTAATGCAACCTGCATCTAGCAGTCTTACCTCCTCGTCCTCCCAGTCACGGCCACAAATGTCGTCATCAGCATCGTCAGCATGGATCATGCGGGTTTTGGGGTCATGCTGTGGTCCAGAACAGGCATAGTCAATGTCCAGTTCAACTAAAATGGTGGTTGAAAGACTCCTTTTTCCGTCACTTTTTAAATCTGGGGGTTATGCAGGTTTGGGGCTCATGCTGTGGCCCAGGACAGGTATTGTCAATGTCCAGTGAAACTAAAATGGTGGTTGAAAGACTCCTTTTTCCGGCACTTTTTAAATCTGGGGGTCATGCAGGTTTGGGGCTCATGCTGTGGCCCAGGACAGGTATAGTCAATGTCCAGTGAAACTAAAATGGTGGTTGAAAGACTCCAATTTCCGGCACTTTTTAAATGTGGGGGTCATGCAGGTTTGGGGCTCATGCTGTGGCCCAGGACAGGTATAATCAATGTCCAGTTCAACTAAAATGGTGGTTGAAAGACTCCTTTTGCCAGCACTTTTTACTCTGGGGTCATGCAGGTTTTGGGCTCATGCTGTGGCCCAGGACAGGTATAGTCAATGTCCAGTGAAACTAAAATGGTGGTTGAAAGACTCCTTTTTCCGGCACTTTTTAAATGTGGGGGTCATGCAGGTTTGGGGCTCATGCTGTGGCCCAGGACAGGTATAGTCAATGTCCAGTGAAACTAAAAATGGTGGTTGGAAAGACTCCTTTTTCCGGCACTTTTTAAATGTGGGGGTCATGCAGGTTTGGGGCTCATGCTGTGGCCCAGGACAGGTATAGTCAATGTCCAGTGAAACTAAAATGGTGGTTGAAAGACTCCTTTTTCCGGCACTTTTTAAATGTGGGGGTCATGCAGGTTTGGGGCTCATGCTGTGGCCCAGGACAGGGATATTCAATGTCCAGTTCAAGTAAGATGATGGTTCAAATCATACTGCCTTCTGGCACTTTTCAATTTGTGGGTGATGCAGGTTTAAGGGTCAGGCTGTGGTACAAGACAGGGATAGTGAATGGTCTGTGACTTTTATAACCTAAGTGTGTTGCCTAAGATGTAGCACGTATCCATTTGACTGTTGTGGATGTTAATTTCAGCTTCTCCAGCCTTGTTTGGGTGTAATAATGAAGGTGTTGTTGCTCTCCCATAGACTTTAATGGTAATCGCTCATAATCGATGCTCACTATCGAAAAACCTTATCGATAGCGGCCGACTATCGACTATCGATCGATCTCGATAGCCAACGCAATCGCTCAACACTATCCACCACCATTCCGCTGATCTGGACACTGCTCCGTTTTAATGTAACTAATGTGTTATCAGTATATAAATAGAGAGTCCTAAAACTTTTTTTATTAAATACTGTATGTTGTAGTTCAAGATATATGCTCTCAGCCACTGAGAACAGTTGTTTACCAATCTGCAAATGGTTCACATTTAGGGGCCGTTCACACGGCTTATTTTGCCGCGGATTGGAGCCGTACTGCGCGCCGGATTTGCGCTGCAGTACTGCGCCAATCCGTCGCAGTAATTACGGTAATCCACAGTTCTCATAGAGAACAGTGGATTCCGTCGCTCCTGCCCGCTCGGCGAATCGCGCCGTGGATAATGTAAGTCTATGGGGCTGGCGGGCCGCGCCCCCGCCCCCGCACCTACCCCTTATTCAAGCCGGAATTGCGAGCGCAATCCGGCTTGCAATTACGGCTTGAATAAGCCGTCTGAACACGGCCTTAGGCTAAGTTCACACGGCTTATTAGGGCGGATTTGTGCGCCATATTGAGCGCACAAATCCGCCGGTGATACGGGGGCGGACGGGGGGCGGGCCCGGAGCGCGGCGGGGGTGCCGCTTCCCGGCCCCATAGACAATGCATTGTTTACGGCGCGTCCGCGCCGTAAATAATGTGCATGTCACTTTCTCCCCCCGCGGCGGATTTCCCGAGCGGGGAGGAGCGACGGATTCCACTGTTCTCAAGGGAGAGCAGTGGATTACCGTAATGACTCCGACGGATTGGCGCCGTATTGAAGCGCAAATCCGGCGCGGAATACGGCGCCAATCCGTCGGCAAATAAGCCGTGTGAACGAGGCCTTAGGGTGCTTTCACACAGTGCATTTTTGACACGTTTTTTGTGCCGCAATGTACAGCATTAATTGCTGTGCCTTCCTGCACAAAAAAAACACATCGAAAACACACCGTGTGGAAACACCCTTAGTTCAGCTCTCAATTCACATCTCACATCTTATCCAATTCCAGTGTATAGTATACTCTGATGACATATACACACAGCTGATTTGGATGCTGATTCTGGTGCAAATTCAGTTTTAAATCTGTCAGAATCATAGTCCAAATCTGACTGAAATCTGCCTCACATTGTTTGTAGTGTAAAATCCATACCATAGTGCACACAGCGCTGATTTCCCTCTGCATGGATTTCTTTTCTTTCATATCATATACTGGAGGCTGCGTTGAAAAATGCTTGCTTACCGCCATGGATTTAAGGCATGACTTCCACGCTGATTCAGCTGCAAATTAGTTATGTGAACCAACCCTAAGGGCCAGTTCACACGGCTTATTGGTGGCGTAATTGCGGGACGGATTTCGTCCCACAACTATGCCGTGTGGACGGGGGCATGAGGGCCGGCAGCTCGCCGGCCCCATAGACATGCATTATCCACAGCGCGTATCCCGCCGGGATAATGTTCATGTCACTTTCTCGGGGAGGAGAGATGGAATCCATAGTTCTCTATGAGAACTGTGGATTACCGTAATTACAGGGACGGTTTTTTTATGCATTTTTGGATGCTCTAACTAATGCTGTAAATTTCTGCACAAAAAACACATAAAAAATGCACCCAAAACGCACCAAAAAATGCTCTGTGTGAAAGCACGCTAAAGAGCCTGAACTTCAGACTGATACATTATTGAAAATTATCAGGGAGATTAATACAGCTGCTGCGTAACAGATCAAAAGCAATTGTATCCAGTTCTTTTCAGAGGGTGCATTCACACAAAGCATTTTTTGCCGCACACCATTAGTTGCTGTGTATCTCTGCAAAAAACCACACCAAAAATGCGTAAAAAACGCACAAAAAAATGCTCCGTGTAAATGCAACCATAGAGTAGGAATAAATATATTTCCTGCCTTTGAATGTTCACACAGCGTTTTTTAAATAAGTCTTTGTATTGTGTAAAATGGTTGTGTTCAAAGTGCCATGGCAATTCTTGATCCATTTTTCGCAAGCCAAATCCCCATAAGAAACAGTAAGGTACATTTTCAGAGGGCCAAAAACATACCCAAAAACGTACCACACTTTCTGGTACATTTTTTTGGATGCGTTTTACGCATCCAAAAAAAGTATTGGTTCCAAATTTTAATATCTGATAATAATACGGTTTTGTTGGTTACTTTGAAAGAAAACTTATCCAAAAAACAGGTCCAAAAATGCATCAAGTACTTATTCAAATATGTATTGCAGATGCATTTTTGGATGCAGTTTTAAATATGTTAATTAATGTATTGAACAACGTATCAGACAAGTATCCAACACATCGTGTGACCATACCCTTAGGTGCCATTCACACGGCTTATTTCAGGCACGGATTCCAGCCGTATTGCACGCCGTACTGCGTTGCAATATGGCTGGAATCCGTGCCAGCCATTACGGTAATCCACAGTTCTCATAGAGAACTATGGATTCTGTCTCTCCTCCCCGCTCGGCGAATACGCCGGGCGGGGTGAAATAATCCTACAAAAAACCGGGCAACCAATATTGAAACCATAAGGTAAATGACAAACAAATACCAAAACAGCCTTATAGGAAAATCAGTCTTTATTACACCAAATAATACAAAACAATAACAGTAAAACAATAAAAACCTAACAAAAAATTAAAATATACACAAACCACCCAACAGAAAAAGGCTACTACTCTCCACCATCTATGAGTAAATAAGCTGAAGAAAATACATTTAGGCAAATAAGTACAAGCATATAAGAACTAATGCACTATAAAACATACTTAGCCAACCAGCAACCCACGTGTGGAGATGGAGAGGAGCCAAACCCCGAAGCACGTTTCGCTCAAACGCTTCCTCAAGGGGGAATAACACAGATGGGAACACGTATACATATATATAGAAACTTTGGTCTAATCACATCACAGAAAGGATGACAGGCATATAAATGAACCAATGAGTATAGATCACATGACCTTATGCTAATACCTCATGACATCATACAAATTAAAATATCACATGCCACTATACAAATCACATGACACAACAAAAATTTACATATCACATGACACAATATACTATAAAGATACAATGATATAAAGGAGATCATACACCACAAACCATATAGCCAAAAAATAAATAAATAAAAAACTGTTATTGGTTTGTATTATTTGGTGTAATAAAGATTGATTTTTCTATAAGGCTGTTGTTGGTATTTGTTCGGGCGGGGAGAAAGTAACATGCACATTATCCCGGCGGGATACGCGCCGTAGATAATGCATGTCTATGGGGCCGGGGAGCTGCCGCCCCGTACTCAAGCCGTAATTGCGGGCGAAATCCGTCCCAAAATTACGGCTTGAATAAACCGTGTGAACCCTGCAAATGTACTTTCATTAAAAAATTACATTTCATTAGAAAAGGTACTTTCTTTAGTAACATCCTTTAGGGTGGATTCACGCAACGTTTTTACCAAACAGTATAGGTATACATTTTTTTTTAATGTATGGCTAATAAAACATATCAAAACATATACATTTTTGAGAGTACTTCTGTATTTTTTTAAATGTATCTGTCTACCATATAGAGATAGGTTTGCATATGTTTCTATCTTTTCAGGTAATAAAAAAAAAGTAGTAAACTACGTTTTTCGGATCCTAAAAAACAGTATATGGATGTAAATTAATTCAAATGTATTTAAAAAGATGCTCTTTTGACTTAACATTTCAACATTATAGTCTATGGATACATCAAGCGATACATTACAATATTGTTGGGAAGCAAAACATATACATTTGACGTAAGCAATAAATGTCGTGTGAACCGGCCCTTACTAATGAGTTTCAAAGTGATTCTTGCACATTGTCAGAGAACCTTAGTAATTTCATTATTATGGGTACCTGGACAATTTTGCACCCAAGATGTGAATGGTGAATTCTCAATAGAGCTCAATCTAACTTTTTCTTTTTGTGCTTCCATGATTTCTAGGGCTTAGTACATACTAGGGGAGACATGTATGGAACTAGGTGCACCAAAGTTCATTTTTACATCTAGTTTTCAGTGTATAATGCGCCTGAATGTTTATATTTTTATGATGGATACAAAGTTACACATTTGCAATACGGGCACATACAATGCATACAGTTTATTTTCCATTGACATACACTTTAACCCCTTAAGTAGAACGACTGAAAAGTAGTTAATGACCAGAACATTTTTTTAATTTTTGCCTCTTTGCGTTTCAACAGTTGTAACTTTTTTATTTTTTCAATGATGCAGTTGGATGAGGCCTCGTTTTATTCAAGATGAGTTGTACTTTATGGGGGAATAGTTTAAGCTCACTTATAAATAATTGCAGAATTTTTTTTTACATTTTCTTACATTTTTTTCTTAAATTTTTTTACACCATTCACATTTCACACTTAATAACTTGTTAGATTAATTCCACAGGTTATTATGGTTGTGTAGATACCTAATATGTGTAGGTCTTTTGTGTGCATAATGTATGCACAATTATTTTTTATTAAACATTTATTTTTATTTTATTATTTATTTTTATTCTTTTTTTTACACTTTTTATGTTTTTTACTTTTTTTTTTTAAATCCCATGAAAGGAGAACTGTGTTACTTTTTTTTCCACTTAGTAATGTATTAGTATATTCATATATGCTAATACATAATAATCTGTGTCAGTCTGACACAGGCAGTGATCAGGACAGCTCGCATTCTGCCCTGATTACTGGCTTGTTACACAGACAGCCCTGGGGATACTCTAGGTCCCCAGGGCTGACTGTGCAGCCGTTCCCCGGGCTCTGTCGGGTCACCGGGTGTTCCAATCACCCGACAGAGCAGGGAAACCCTTTGATTGCCGCGAATTGTCACCGCAAAACACTGGGGAGAGGAGGTTCCCCTGCTCCCCGGTGCTCGCAGGAGCAGCGCTGGGAACAGGGCTATGTAGTACAGCCCCGTTCTCAGCACTGCTGTGGCACCAGGCTCCGAAAATTCTGATGTCTACAGCGACGCCAAAAGACGTCGCTGCAGACAAACGACCTGAAATGCCCAACAACAAGAGACGGTGGGCGGTTGCTAAAGAGTTAAAGAAAACCTAAACTGTACTGATATGTTTTTGTTCAACTTGAAAAAGTGCAGCACCCTGCGTCTTCCATCCGTCTTCCAAATGCAATGGATATTTGATGGATAATATAAAAATGGACAGAATTTCAATGTACGTTGCACATCCCTCCACCATATGAACATGTTAATATATACGTTTTCACGTCACACCACCAGATAACGGATCCGTCATCTGTTCAAAATGACATAGTGTGCACTAAGCCGCAGCATTGTTGTCTGTCCAATGAGTCACCGTTTTATTTTAATGATGGTGTAGTGTATATCTGGCTTTAATTGTTGCAATATTTATTATTTTTAATATATCATAATTGCTTTCTTCCATACTTACATAAACACAAAAAGTACAAGCCTAGCACTGGAATTAAATCATGTGTTGGCCGTCTCTGAAGATAATAAGTGTTCACTTTTCCTAATTTCCCTATATAAAGAACTTTTATTTGTGTGATCTGATTACCAAACCCTTTTCTATTTTCAGAAGTGAAGATAATTAAAGTTCCTGTAAAACCATTTAGAGACAGTTCTAAAATAGATAAAGTGACTCTTATCTGCCAGCACATTCTATATTTATACCTTCTAAAAATATGTTCATGTGTTATGATTGCATACTTGGTGAAAGGAGAAGAAATTGATAACTAGTACAAAAGATAGAGACATCTTTGTGGTATGTGACATTAGACATGATAGAAGACCAGCAGGTTTTCTTTAGCTAAACTTCCATTGCCATATGAGGGAATACTTACACATGTTAATATAACATTGTACGCTGTATTCTTCACATCCAGTCAACAACACACAGAAATGATCTTTTTTTTTCTTGCCTTTCTGGCCCTTACTTTTATCAATCTATTTAAATTAGACAAAATGTAAGCAAGATAATATACTTCCTTCCCGTTTTATAAGCAATAGTTTCATATTACACACTTACTTGTAAGTAAATCCAACAACCAGTCATTCATGAAGGAACTTATAAAAAGATTTTACTTAATCTCATAAAGACAACCTCTTTGCTGCATTTCTGTCACAAGAAGGTTTTGGATCCTTAGAGTCAGCCATGAGTTTGGCCAAGTAGCGGAGTATAAGATCTCCCCTGGTTTTCTCCCTTAAAGGGGTTTTGCCACATTGTTATGTTTTCGTGGGTTCCTCCAAAATGGGTTTTTAATCAATTTTCTAAATATATGTTATTAAAAAAATTGAAGCTTGTGAGATCTACAGCTTTCCTTACATGCCCTTAGTTTCCTGACAGTTTACATTAGACACGACCAGGAGCTGACAGGAGCTGATCTGGCTGTGCTTGCGTTGCGTTGTTTGCACTTCTTATCTGATGGCAGTGAACATGAACGAGCTTTGAATGGACTGGGGAGAAAAGATCCTGTGTATCTTGTATAGAGAATCCACTGGTTGTAATGTAAACATGCAGATGCCCCCTTGCTCCCTGCTTACCCCCCCCTCCCCTCCCCCTCAGATTGTGATCAAATGAAAGACCCCAGCCTGCTCAGAGTTTATCTTCTCGACTGTGCACAATACAGTTATCCCCTGTGGAGTACCCAAACAATGTTTACTCAACTACAGAGTTGTGAATATCAGGCGAGTGCATGGAGAGGTGGAGAGTGATGACTATCACAGAGGATGGTTACTTGTTTTTTTTAAACGCAGAAAACACAACGCCCCTTTTTTCAAGCCTCAAGAAGGGAGTATCAGCCAGTTAGGTAAGGAACTTACTTCTTGGCAAAACCCCTTTAATCTCCAAGTAACCACTTAGGTAAGGGATCTGGACTTCACTGCAGGGAAGTCCCAGGTTGCTTTCTCAATGTGCTCACTTGTAAGCTCAAGGTGCTGGTGTGGACAGAAACATAGAGTTTATGACCGTGCTCCCAACTTAGAAAGTCAGTGACCAGGCAGAGTTCTTTGTGCCATAATGGGTCACAGGTTAGAGATGGCCGAATTCTCAAAAATTCGGATCGGTCACTTCGCGAATTTTTCCGACAAAATTCGTTTCGGTCCGAATACTTCGGCCGAATCACTTTAAAAAACAGCTTATTCTCCAGGCTGCCAGCGCCTGCAGGGGTGCTGTTGAACGTTGTGCCATGCTTTAAATATGCAGAGGGGTGCTTGGTTTGGTATTATACAAATGTTGTGTTTTAGTATGACACGCACATGACTGCCGCCGCTCTTAGAATCGCTTCATATAAAATTCCTTGGGCACTTAAGAGGGCAAAACTGACCAAAAAACTTCAACGCGGGAATATGTAGCTGATAAAAAAGTCATGCTAGCGATGCTGAAAAAAACAAGCTGAGAGCTCAGGTGGCAAATTAGTGACAGAGTGTGGAGAGGGTGACGATGGCAGACAGCAGCCATTGACGTCAGGCAGTGGCAACAATGGACCATGTTGGGAGGCGGCAAAACAGTTTTAGGGCACGAGTGGCACAAAGATCACACAGTGTGGAGGTCTCGGCAGCTAGCAGCATGAGGTCAGGCAGTGGCACAATGACATTCTGGAGGCGTCAAAACAGTTATTAGCCACAGAGTGGCACACATCACACAGTGTGGAGGTCACGGCGGCAGCAGTATGATGGTCAGACAGTGGCACATTGGATTCTGGAGGGTGGCAAAACAGTATATTAGGCCAAAGAGTGGCCCACCAATCACACAGTGTGGAGGTCAACAGGCGGGCAGCAGTATGAGGTCAGGGCAGTGCACAATGACATTATGGAGGCGGCCAAATCAGTATTAGGCCACAGGAGTGGCAAAATGATACAGTGTGGAGGTCTCAGCGGGGGCAGCAGTATGAGGTCAGCCAGTGGCACAATGACATTATGAGGGCGGAAGGAAAAACAGTATTAGGGCACAGAGTTGGCACAAATCACTCAGAGTGGAGGTCTACTGGCGGCAGCAGAATGAGGTAAGACAGTGGCACAATGACCATTATGGAGGCGGCAAGACAGTCAGTTTAGGCACAGAGTGGCACTATCACAAGTGTGGTGGGTCACGGCAAGGCAGAGTATGAGGTCCAGGCAGTGCACAGATGACATTTATGGAGGCCGGCAAAAAAAGTATTAGGCCACAGAGTGGCACAATGATACAGTGTGGAGGTCACGGCGGCAGCAGTATGAGGTCAGACAGTGGCACCAATGGAATTATGGAGGTGGAAAAAACTGTATTAGGGCATCAGAGTGGCACAACACCACAGTGGAGGTCACAGCAGCAGCAGTATGAGGTCAGGCAGCTGGCAGACAATGACATTATGGAGGCGGTCCAAACAGTATTAGGCCATCATGAGTGGCCACCAATGATACCGTGTGTAGGAATCAAGGCAGCAGCAGTATGAGGTCAGGACAGTGGCACAATGGACATTATGGTGGTGGAGAAAAAACAGAATTAGGGACAGAGTGGCACAATCACACAGTGGAAGAGTCACAGCGGCAGCAGTATGAGGTCAGGCAAGTGGCACAATGTCAAATTGCTGGATGCTGGCAAAAAAGGTGTAGGGCCAAAGAGTGGTACAAAGACACAGTGTGGAGGGACGGAGGTGCAACAGCAGCAAGCATAAGGGGTCAGGAAGTGGCACAATGACACAGTTGTGGAGGCACGGCAGCACACAGCAGGCAGGGGCCTGAGGTCAGGACAGTGGCACAATGACAAATTCTTGGAGGTGGCAAAACAGGATGTGGCACTAGTGTGGAGGGGGAACGGCAGCAGCCACGGCAGCCAGGCTTGAAGGTCAGACAGTGGCACCAATGACCAGTGTGGAGGGCACGACAGGAGTCACAAGCAGCGCATTGAGGTCAGAGAGTGGCACAATGGAACATTCCTGCAGGGTGGACAAAATAGTATTAGGCCACAGAGCGGCACAATGACTGAGAGCGGAGGTCACGGCGGCCAGCAAGTGAGGGGTCAGGCCTGTGGCACAATGACAGAGTCGAGTGGAGGTGATGACATGAAGCAACAGCATGAGGTCAGAGGAGTGGCCACAAGACATATCTGGGATAGTGGCCAAAAACAGAACCAGGCCGCAGAGTGGCCAACAATGACACAGTGGTGGATGTCACGGCACACAGCAACAGCAGCAGCAGCTATGGCACTATAGAGTGGCACAATGACCAGAGTGTTGAGGTGTGGTGGCATACCAGTCCTGGTAAAGACGGTGGTAGGCAGTGGAGGAGTGAACTATCAGCAGATGGTCGTGGCATCAGGCGGGTGGCGAGGCATCAGGAATAGTGCTGAGGCAGGTAGTTTGAACCAGACTGACGCTAAGGCATTGGTGTGTGGAAATCCTGCAGATCCAGCCTGATTCATCTTGACAAGGTCCAGTCAGTTCAACATTTCCATGGACAACGCGGGGTATCTCCTTGGGGTAACGGATGGCCCCCGCCGCATGAACACCTGCTCTGATGCCACCAACTATGGACGGGCAGGACTATCTTCTCCACTGCAAACTCGGCAAGTGCGGCAACACATCCAGTTTGGCATGCTCGCAGTAGTCCAGCGGATCTTACTTAAAACTGGGTGGCAGAGTGCTGTCCAAGTAGGACACAACCTGTTGGTTCAGGGAATGCTCACGGTCATGCTGCTGCTGTGCTGGTGACTGCCCTCCTCACTAGGCGGAAGGTGAAGGAGCTGGTCATTAGTGACTCCAGACTTAGGTTACTGACTGATGGAGCTGGTACGGCTCCTACCCCCCCCTTCCCCAGCAGCGCGGCAGTAGAGTAGTACTGTGAGCGCTGAGGAAACCACCCCGGGTCAGACTGTCAGAGGTAGGGGAGATGCCTGCATAGGCAGCGGACCACTTCTGATTACGGAGGATTTCCCTATAGTATTTGAGTTTGTCTTCCCTCTCATAGTGGGAAAAAAGGCTTCCCATTTTGGACCGGTAGCGAGGGTTCCAATAGGGTGGAGAGCAGAAGTATCCCTTCTGCCGGATGCTGACTATTTCGGCAGTCAACTAGCCAGGCAATAAGCATGCTGCTGGGACATATGCACAAGTGACTCCGAGGGGGCTCCTGCCTCCATATTCAACTTGTATACTGCCACGGTGCTTGGGAGTCATCTGCCTCGTCTTATCATCTCCCATCCACACCTTCCATCAGCTGCTCCTGCGCCTCCTCTCTTGTCACTGGGTAGAATCATCATTTCACCAGACAATGCTCTGCTCCAATTGTCCTCCTCATCCTCCTCCTCTCCATTTCAGTCCCCACCGGACTCTTGTGGCCGACGAGATGTAGTCGCACATCTCCAGTCCATGCCCCATGACAGATTTTTCAGCATCTGTTCCAGGACATGAAGTCTGTGGAATGACGTTATTCATCCGTTAGTCCTGGACGACTGACAAATAACTGGGCTCTCGAATGGGCATTCAACAACGGCAGGTGTCTCGCAATGAGATGCACCTGGCTGACATCAAAGTTACACAGGGGAGTACTTCTGTCTGCCTGCGATCATCAAAAAATCGTTTATGGCACATTTCCTCTGTTCATTACAGTCGGTTCTCCAACACGTGCAGGCTGGAATTCAGCGGGTGGAAACATCGCTATCAGAAGCGTCGTTGGGGGGAGGCCGTTGTTCTGCGCCTGCAATGAGGAGGGTGTTCTGGCTTTGACGAATGGATATAAAGTGCTATGCACAGTTTCCTGACCATATTTCAGAATGTTACTGAAGATCTGGTGGAGACTTCAGGATCCTTTTTACAACCTGATTGAACACATGCGCATTGCAGGGGCGATGGACCATCCCTCCTCGGTGCAGCGCGGACACCATGTTCCTCCATTGTCCGTCCACCATCGGTTTCTCGATAATTTGGCAGTAGGCGCGGAGGAAAGCCAACATCGATTTCTTGCTGCATGACGCGGAGCAGTTCCTCCCTGTGTGACTTTGTTCGCCGAGGCAAGCTAGGTGTAGTAGAACTGCGTGACACCGCTGTGCCCTACACATTGTGGGTATGATGGAGCTAGTACTTGTGGAGGTGTGATGGTGGTGTGGTGGAGGAGGGAGGAGGCGGACATTGGCGCAGGAGCAGCAGTTTCAGTTTGACAACGTGGAGTGAGGAAAGCGGAAGTTCTCCTGTCCAAGTTGTTGGTGTGCGCTGGGAATGGGCAGGAACGCACATTCAACCAGTGGGCCGTAAAGGGACATGTAGCTGGCCCTGACCGTGTTACAGCTCCAGACGTCCGCGCGCCGTGTACCTTGGAAACAAAACGATAAGCGCAAGGACCTGAACCCACTTTCGGTTCTACCTATTTTCATGAAGAGTGGTACTGCCTTTTTTAGGAAAAAGAAATTACGGCTTGGAAACTCTCCATTCTGGGCTCGGCACAAGCCATTAGTTTCTGATGGTGCTGAGTACACCATTTGGAAAGGGATGGACTGCTGTACCAACAACTTGGACAGGAGCACGGTCAGATGCTGCACCTTAGGATGGTGGACGCATACTGTTGTCTCTTTTTACAATCGCCTCTCTGAACGGACTGCTGGCGCATATTGGTAGCGAGGAGCAGGAGCATATGGACCGGGAGAGGATGTCAAAGAGGAAACAGCTGCCTTCTGCAGTGTTTGGTGGAGCCTTGACTGGCATGAAAAATGGCATGGTGCACTGGCCTGCTGATGCTGCTGCATCGGCAGGATGGGACCCAACACATCGAGCCACGTTTCTCCCAGGCCACGGCTGATTTGGTGACGCTGCATAGTGTTGTCGCAGGGCCGTTGTGCCAAGTTAGCTCCCTTGCCACGCTTCACTTTCTGACCACAGATTCTACATTAACCCATATTCGGCTCCCTCCGGTGTCTTATCAAAGAACTGCCACACCGCCGGAGTAGCTGATTTTACCGCCACGCTCCGCACTGAGTGACTACTGCCGGCCGCTGCCTCGCTGAGCCCCTGTGCCGCTACTGTCTTGGGACCTGCGAAGCGGGTTTTATTACCCCGTGGACGCTTGGCTCCCGACCTCACACATGCTGCTACCCTGATGACTCACGGCACACAACCACACTGCTGGCTGCGCGCTGCCTGACGCGCAAGCTGACGCCCTCTTCTCTGACGATGATGAAGCCTAGCTTCACCCGAGCTCCCAAGACTGCCGGTCGGCTACATCATAATTATTTGTGTTTCATCTGTCACTACGTCCTATCACCCGGTCTTGGTAAGCGAGGAGACTCTCACCACAGAACCTCCCATGCCAATTCCACATCTATACTTTGCGGCTACTGCAAGAAGTGGGGATATTGGCCCCATTTCTTCGCTGCCAAGTAGCTGCTGACTGACCTCCTCAAATTGTTCATCCTCGCTATATAGTGGCGATGAGGGCCCAGACCACATTGTAGATCCCCTGGCTGAGGGAACTGGATTGGACAGAGGCGGATGAGGACAGGTGAGGGACCGCGTGACCGCTCCACGGGGCCATGCCAAACTAATGTTGTGTCTGAGGTTCCCATCCGGACTCTTGGCTGGGGATGTCAGATGTCATCTGGGAGGGAGAGGATGACCTAGTCAACCAATCAAGACCCTTGGGTTGTGAATCAACACACGGCGCTAGATGACAGCTGGCAGTTGTGGCTACCACCGAGTGAACCTGCTGCGACGTTCCCCTTGTGTGTGCGACCTGGGCCGTCTTCAGAAATTGTTTGTGCCACTGCCACTCGTTGTTGCAGAGCCTGACAACTCTCTGTGTGACATTCTGTTTGTTATAAAATGTACATTCAATGTTTGATGAAGCTATCTTTATATGATAAATATAAACCCTGTTTTTGTCTCCAAATGAAACCCCAGTAACAAGCTTGGGTAACCCCTTGGATTATAAATTGCGCTCCCAAATGGCCAGGAAAAATTTACTTGTATGGTGGTTTAACAAAGCCACTGGTGTGTTTTACTAATGTAAAAGCACAAACTGGATTAATTAACCTTTCGACTTGAGAATTATGCCTACAAGGAAAAATGTATATATTTCGGTGTTGAAAAAAGACGGTTGATTTTTTGTTCAGCCACAGCAGCAAAACAAACGCTAATTACCCTCTGGATGTAAATGCGCATAGAATTGAGCCACCACAAACTAGTAGCTTTGTAGGCGTTGTTACAATGGGTGTGTATTTTCTACGCCAAACAACAAGAGATAAAATTTTAATTAAACTTTGGTTGTGAATTAGGCTACCAAAAAAAAAAATTTATATTTTGCACGTTGAACAAGACGGTTTAATTTTGTCAGCACACCATGCAAAACAACGATTATTAACCTCTGGATGTAAATTGCCCACCTAGAATGAGCCCACAAACTAGATAGTTTGTACGCGTGTTACATTTGCGGTGTATTCTACGCCACACAAACAAGAGATTACAGTTGTATTAACCTTTGCTTGTGGAATTAGCTAGGAAAAAATTTATATATATTTGGCGTGAAAATAGACGGTTTATTTTTGTCAGCACCAGCAAAAAAACAAAGCTTAATTAACCCCTGGATGTAAATTTGGCGCCAAAGTATTGAGTGCCGAACAAACTAGTAGCTTTGTAGCGTGTTACAATTGCGTGTTTTCTACTGACACAACAAGATATACAGTTGTAATTAACCCTTTGCTTGGTGATTTAGGCTAAGGAAAAAATTTATATATATTTGGCCGTTGATAAAAGACGGTTTATTTTTGTCAGCTCACAGCAAAACAACGCTTAATTAACCTCCTGGATGTAAATGCACCAAAGGAATTGAGCCCCACAAACTAGTCTGCTTTGTCCAGCGTGTTTGTTCTATTGCGTGTTTTTACGTCCACACAACAAGAGATTCAGTTGTAATTAACTTTGTCTTGTGAATTACGGCTATGGAAAAATTTATATATATTTGCGTTGTAAAAGACGAGTTTATTTTAGTCAGCACACCAGCAAAACAACGCTTTCAATTAACCCTGGATGTAAATTGCGCAATAGAAGTGAGCCCCACAAACTGTTAGCTTTGTATCGTGGTACAATTGGTGTTTTCTACGCACACAACAAGAGATACAGTTGTAATTAACCTTTGTTGTGAATTAGGCTAAGGAAAAATTTATATATATTCTAGGCGTGGACAAAGACGGTTTATTTTTGTCAGCACACAGAATAACAACGCTTAATTTAACCTCTGGATGTAAATTGCGCCAAAGAATTGAGTATCCGCACAAACTTGTAGCTATGTAGCGTAGTTACAATTGCGTGTTTTCTACTCCACACAACAAGAGATACAGTTGTAATTAACCTTTGCTTGTGAATTAGGCTAAGGAAAATTTATTTATTATATTTGGACGTGAAAAAGACGCCTTTATTTTTGTCAGCACACCAGCAAAACAACGCTTAATTAAACACTGGATGTAAATTGCGCAATAGAATTGAGCCACCACAAACTAGTAGCTTTGTAGCTGATACAATGGCGTTATTTTCTACGCCACACAAACAATAGATAAAATTGTAATTATCCTTTGCTTGGGAATTAGGCTACCAAAAAAAAATATATATTTGGCGTTGAAAAAGACGGATTAATTTCCTCACCACACCAGCAAAACAACGCTTAAATAACCCCTGGATGTAAATTGCGCAATAGAATTGAGCCCCCACAAACTAGTAGCATTGTAGCGTGTTACAATGGCGTATTTTCTAACAACCACACAACAAGAGATACAGTTGTAATTAACTTGCCTTGTGAATTAGGCTAAGGAAAATTTATATATATTTGGCGTTGAAAATGACGGTTTATTTTGTCAGCACACCAGCAAACAACGCTTAATTACCCTCTGGATGTAATTGCACCAAAGAATGAGCCCACAAAACTAGTAGCTTTGTGGTGTTACAATTGCGTGTTTTCTTAGCCACACAACAAGTGTTACAGTTGTAAATTAACCTTTGCTGTGGTGAATTAGGGCCTAAGGAAAAATTTATATATATTTGGCGTTGAAAAATGTCGGTTTATTTTTGTCAGCACACCAGCAAAACAACGCTTAATTAACAACTGGATGTAAAATTGCGCAATAGGAATTGAGCCCCACAACTAGTAGCTTTGTAGTGTTGTTACCAATTGCGTGTTTTCTACGCCACACAACAAGAGATACAGTTTAATTTAACCTTTGCTTGTGGAATTAGGCTAAGGAAAAATTTATATATTTTTGCGTTGAAAAAAGACGTTTATTTTTGTCAGCACACCAGCGCAAAACAACGATAATTAACCATGGATGTTAATTTGCGCAAAGATGAGCCCGCACAAACTAGTAGCTTTGTAGCGTGTTACAAATGCGTATGTTTTTTTACTTCCACACAACAGGAGATACAGTTGTAATTAACCTTCTTGCTTGTGGAATTAGGTAAGGGAAAATTTATATATATTTGGCGTTGAAAAAAGGGTTTATTTTTGTCAGCACACCAGCAATAACAACGCTTCATTAAACTCTGCGATGTAAATTGCACCATAAGAATTGAGCCCCACAAACTAGTTGCTTTGTAGGTGTATACTATTTGCGTGTTTTTACGCCATACAACAAGAGATACAGTTGTAATTACCTTTTGTTCGTGAATTAGGCTACAGGAAAATTTATATATTTTGGCGTTGTAAAAAGACATGTTTCTTGGGATGTCTGCACACCTGCAAAACAACGCCTTAATTAACCCTGGATGGTAAATTGCGCCAAAGAATTGAGCCGCAAAACTAGTAGCTTTTGTCAGCGTGTTACAATTGCGTGTTTTCTACGCATACAACAGAGATTTCAGTTGTAATTAACCTTTGCTTGTGAATTTGGCTACAGGAAAATTTCTATATTTTGGCGTTGTAAAAGGACAGATTCTTGGGGTCAGCACACCTGCAAATCAACGCTTAATTAACCCCTAGGATGTAAATTGCGCATTAGAATTGAGCAGCCAAAAATGAAGTGGTATTTTGTTTTGTAAAAACGTGTTTTTTAAAACTAAAAAACAAAGGAATGGTTAGATCCACTTGGTATTGAATTTTATTTTGCCAGCTGCAGTGGACGCACACTGGTTTTTAAAGATCCAATACCCCGAAAAATCAGAAATAGAAAACATTCAGAGAACAGTCTCTGTGACAAGCTGAGACACCCCACAAAAATCGCTGTGTAAAAATCAGTTCTTCAGAAAGCGCTATCACCCGCAGCAGCACCTTCCCTATCAGTACAGTGAGAGCGGTATGAGCTCCCAGCGGCGCGCTCGGTCTTATATAGTGCGGTGACGTCACAGAATCCCGCCGGTCTCTGATTGGCTTCATCTCTGCACATGTCATGCAGGCTATGCCCTTCTTCCTCCCAGAGTGCTTTGCCCCATGTAACGCCATGTGCTCGCAGCCATTTTATCAATGAAAAGCACACTTCGTTCACCCGAAGTACCCCAAAGTTCGACTTCGTTCCGAACCGAAGTTTTCCTGAAATTCTAAACGAATTCCACTTCGTTAGAATCAATTCGTCCATCTCTAGTCACAGGCATAAGGCCAGGGCTGTGGTCGGACAAATAGGAAAGTCAAGAACAAGCTGAAAGCCAACCTGAAAAATTCTACACGAAACTTACTCTCTAACCTGCCTAAAGCGCACCAACAAACTGGCATAGGAAAAAGGGGGAGGTGCACTTAGGAGAGCTCAGGTCAAGGAGCATTGGCTCTGGGAAAGCCGCCGAAGCAAAAAGCCGGGGAAGGTGGGAAGAGTGATATGCCACACAGCATGGCAAAGAAGCCACACGGGCATGTTTGCAGATGTAGGCACCAGGCGTGATCTGTCATTATTTTTCTCAGAGCTTGTTTTACTGATAGCCCTCCCTCCTTACATAGTGAGAGCCTACAACTGTGATGTGTGAAGTCAATCAGGTGATTGTTTACTGCAACATTTAAGTGGTTGAATGGATGGGATTGGATTTATCTTTAAACCTTTGTGGGGGTCATCTGTGAATGAAGGGGGCTTAGTCTTCTAAACCCACGTCATACATCCCAGCTGACATGATGATGTATTTGTCTTTCACATGTTGGGAAGAGGTTAAATAATTATAATTAAAAAAAGGAAGCTGTTTAACATTTGATGGCATATGGAATCTTAGGGTATGTTCAGAAGGCATTTTTACGGGGCGTACTTCGGCACATAATTGCGCTGCAATGCGCTCGAAGTACGCCACGCAAATATGTTAAAATCATAGCACTCATTGAGTGTTATGAGAACTCTGCGCATTCCCCGGTGCATACTGTGTGCCTATAAAAAGAAGTGAATGAGAGCGCTAGCCAGTGCGTACTTTCAACAGCAGGCGTATAGTAGCGCACACAGGTATGTGCCACTATATGCCATGTGATCCCAGCCTAAGAACAATTCCTTCAACTACACATCATATAACGCCATCACTGGGAAGAGGGAGCACTTTAACTCCATGGTTATAATTTTATGGTCCTTCATTTTTTCCTTGTCATCTGAGAGTTTTTCTTTTACATGACAATAAGTTCTTTTTAGTGGTGCCATTGACCATATCTTAGAATATACTGGAAAACCAGAAAAAAAAGAACTACCACGTACCGGGGCTTTTGTTTTTATATCTTTTTATATCTTTTATCTTAAGTATTAAGGATTTGTTCTCTGTATTTTGCAGCTCGGTAAGAACATGTTTATGACAAATATTTAAGTTTTTTTTTATGTTTTATTTCTTATAAAAAATAAAGACACTTACTATTTCTCTTTCTCTGATTTGCGCTGCAGCACCATTTTCTGCAACCAATAACTTTTTTGTTTTTTCAGGTATGGACCTGAGTGTTAAGTTTTTCTTGTTTGCTGAAGTATAGTTTTATTGGTACCATTTTGGAATACATTTGACTTTTTGATAACTTTTTATTCCAATTTTTGGGGGACATGAAATTTCCAGAAAACCACAATTTTGGCATCTGGATTTTTTCTTTACGGTGTTCAGCGTATTCGATAAATTATGTCAGGTTTTAATAGATTGGACTTTTATGTACCGTATATACTCGAGTATAAGCCGAATTTTTCAGCACAAAAAATGTGCTGAAAAATGCGACCTCGGCTTATACTCGAGTCACTGTCGGCGCTCGGGCCCGAGTGCCCGAGTGCTGACAGGGACGCTTCAGTTATATGCGGCTCCTCAGGGAGCGCATATAACGGAAGGCCAAGTGAGCGCACAGTGTCCGGGCGCTGCGCTGGCCCGGGCAATGTTCGCAATCCCTTCACCTACATGCGACTCCTCCGGAGCGCATGCAGGAGAAGAGATACCACTGCGGGGCACAGAGCGAGGGCTCCGGGCTCCGCAGTGGCCTCCGGGCGGCCGCAGACTCGCGGCTGTCCGGAGTTTCGGGCACAGGCAGCGTGTGTCATCACGCTGCGTGCGCGGCCTGATGACGTCACCTGCCTGTGCCGGGAAGACCCGAGGACAGCGCGCGGTAGGCCGGACAGCGAGGAGGCGGAGCGGCGAGGGAGACGGAGCAGCAGGGAGTCAGTTAAGTGATTGTTGTTTTATTTTTTAAACTTAATATTCGATATGTGTCCGCATATACATATTTAGCAACCAAACGCTCATAGGTCCCACATAGGAATCCTCCCTTTGGATCCCATAAATAATGTAGATCAGATTAAGATACAGTTACTAAAAAGGGAAACATACTGGATAGTGTCTCTTGATTCCAAAAGCCCGAATGGACTCAATGAAGAATTGAGTTTCAAAGTGTTTTTAAAATAATTTCTTTTTGTTTAACCAAGGGTTAACCAGAAAGGGTTAACATGCATATAAAGGGAAGGCAAACCTAGAACACGCATGCATGAGAAAGAGGGCGTTGATCCCTTGAAACGTTGTATCTTGCGGCGTTCACCCGGCCGGTTGTCCATGCTGCTCCTCATCTAATGATCGCTTCTAAGCTCTATGAAAGGTATTTACCTATTTGTCTGTGCAAACATACGCTACTAGTCTGCCATGACTGTACTATATGCAATGCTTTTAACTGAAACGTTTTAAGAAAGCTATTGTTTATAATAAAGAAAATTTGTATTCCAAGAAATACGGGTCCACGAACTCATTGTGAAATGCTTATTTTTTTAAACTGCCTATACCTGCCTACAGCTGCCTACAGCCTGCCCTATACCTGCCTACAGCTGCCTATACCTGCCTACAGCTGCCTATACCTGCCTACAGCCGGCCCTATACCTGCCTACAGCCGGCCCTATACCTGCCTACAGCCGGCCCTATACCTGCCTACAGCTGCCTATACCTGCCTACAGCTGCCTATACCTGCTACAGCGGCCCTATACCTGCCTACAGCTGCCTATACCTGCCTAAGCTGGCCCTTTACTGCTACAGCTGCCTATACCTGCCTACAGCCGGCCCTATACCTGCCTACAGCTGCTTATACCTGCCTACAGCCGGCCCTATACCTGCTCTATACCTGCCTGCAGCTGCCTATACCTGCCCTATACCTGCCTACAGCTGCCTATACCTGCCCACAGCCGCCCTATACCTGCCTACAGCTGCCTATACCTGCCCTATACCTGCCTACAGCCTACCCTATACCTGCATATGGGGCCATATACCTGCCTATTACCTGCGTATGGGGCCATATACCTGCCTATAATTGCTTATGGGGGACATATAACTGCCTATTACATGCCTATGGGGCCATTTTACGTGCCTTTTGGGACATATACTGCCTAATCCCTTTGCATATAGGGCCATATATCTGCCTATAATTGCCTATGGGGGACATTTAAACTGCTATGTAATTTTATTGGTATCCATTTTTATTTTTAATAATTTACCAGTAGCTGCTGCATTGTTTACCCTAGGCTTATACTCGAGTCAATAAGTTTTCCCATTTTTTGGGGCAAAAGTAGGTGCCTCGGCTTATACTCGGGTCGGCTTATACTCGAGTATATACGGTATGTGGTGATACCAATTATTGGTAACTTTTAAACTTTATTTATTTGTAAAATGACAAATTGGGCTGTGATTTGAACTTTTTTTTTATATATATATATTTTTATGCTTTTAAAACTTTTTTTTTTATTAATACAAACAGTCCCTCTATGGTACTTGACCACTAGGGGGGCTCGATTGCTTGTACATCCTTCTGCATTATATAAAAAATAATTCATGACGACATCATTGCACAGAAAGCACATAGCAAAGAAAGCACAGAAATCTTTTTCAATGTTTTTCATCGGTCTTTGTTGTGTTTTAAGGACAGATAACATTAAAAGCAATAATAGCAATCTCTTTTTAAACTTTGCTACATCAGTAAATTCATTCAGACCACAGATTAGATTCAGACCACATTCAGACTAAATTCATTCAGACCACACAAATTTAGACCCTAAATTTGATAAGAACTGCAGATTAGCCCCAAATTGTATTCAGACCCCAGACCACACCCCAAATATTGTCAGAATAGAAACCAGACCCTAAAGGCATAATTCTGATGCTCTGAATGAATTCTTATTCTCAGACCCCTAAATTAATTTAGACCCCAGACTTAACCCATAAATTCCATCATACCTCAGACAAGACTTTATACATTCATGCACACCCTAAACTTTACACCTAAATTAATTTAGACCCTAGAACAGGACTCTGATCCTCAGACCCTTAATTTATCAGACCAAACTCCTTACTTATCAGAACTCAGACTAGATAAAGAAAATATCTGGTGCCAGACTACATCCTAGTATACTCACCAGTTTGGTTAGCATTAGGAACTTGTGTGCTGGACTAAGCTGTGCTGGGAACGACCTTAATGTTTCTTAATGCTTGACTACAATCACCACAATGATTAGCTTTTAACATGTAGGGAAAGGTGAATAAAGACTTTTTATACCAAATACATTGCTGTTCTGATTTTACTTTGTCTATGATATAAAGGAGATTTTATCTAGTGATAGTATAAACAGGTTACTCTTGGTTATTAACCACTTATCTTTGCTCTCTCTGCTCTGATTTCTCAAAGCTGCTGTCTGACCATGATGAATCATGGGAGTGTTATCACAGGAGCTTGTTAATAACATGTTTTAAACCTTAGATGTCTGTAGCCTTTTGCACTACAAAATATAAACCTCCAGAATTTCTATCACTGTAAAAGGAATAGCTAGGAATAGCAGAGCTGATATGCCAATCAAAGCTCTAGACCTGCCCACAGCCTTTTCAAGAAGTGTGAGTCTGAAGCTGCCTGTGGCTCTGTGAAACAGCATGGTGAGACAATGACTTTAATCGTCTTTGCTTCATCACCAGGTTATGTCCTTACTCGGTACAAACTTACTGCTAAAATTCTAATCTTGTGAAAAAGTGCACATTGTAAAGTATGTACAACCTAAGGCATCAAGCTAAAACAAGCAATTATAATATATCACGTACATAATAATACAAAGATCTACAAAAGTGATATCAAAGCTACAGCTCCCTGCCGTACAATGTCCAGTAGGCTCATGGCCATCAGAACACACAGGCAGTTGTAGTTTGGCAACAATTGAAGAGTCCCAATTTGGGGATCACTGGGATCGTGGGAGATTTTAACATCCCAATTGATGCGCACCTCTCTGCTGCCAACAAACTCCTTTCACTCTGCTCTTCCTTCGGCCTCTCACAGTGGACCTCTGGAGCCACCCACACAGACGGACACACACTGGACCTCATCTTCCCCCGCCTCTGCCCCCTATCTGACATCTCAAACTCCCCTCACCTCATATCTGACCACAACCTGATTACTTTCTCCACCATCTCCCCTCCACCTGCTCCTCCTGTCACACATCCAGTACAACCCCGCAGGAACTTACAAAACCTTAACCCTCGCACACTCTCTGACTCTCTTGCACCTCTTTCTACCATCTCCTCATTTAATGACCCAGACACAGCCACTGCTTTCTACAACAACACAATCACCACCACCCTTGACTCAGTCGCTCCTCTCACACACAATAGAACCCGCAACATCAACAGACAACCCTGGCACACAGCCTCCACTAAACAACTGAGGCGAGCTTCCAGAATTGCTGAACGCAGCTGGAAGAAAACCCGCTACACCACCGACTTCACCTCATACAAACAATCACTACACACATTTAAGTCTGCACTCACTACCGCCAAACTGGATTACTTCACCACCATCATATCCTCCCTGTCTCACAACCCCAGACATTTATTCAACACCTTCAACTTTCTCCTTCGCCCCCCAGCACCTCCTCCCCCATCTCTCCTATCTGCGGACGATTTTGCCACTTACTTCTTAAATAAGATCAACCTCATCAGAGAAAGCTTCATCCCACAGTCTCCACAGCCCACTTCTATACCTCCACCATCGCCACCACCCACCCTTACCCTGACACAGTCCCCAGTGAACACTTCCATAACCTGCTTTCCCACTGTTAGTCACGATAACCTTTCCTCTCTAGTGTCCAAATCCAACCTCACTACCTGTAATCTTGACCCACTGCCATCTCACCTCATCCCAGACTTCAGCACTGTTATCTTCCCAGCCCTCACCCACCTTTTCAATCTATCATTAACCTCTGGCATATTCCCTTCCTCATTTAAACATGCGACCATCATCCTTAAGAAACCATCTCTCGACCCCTCCTCACTGTCCAATTATCGTCCCATCTCACTGCTTCCCTTTGCATCCAAACTCCTGGAACAGCATGTCTATCTTTAACTGTCCTCCCATCTGTCCTCCAACTCTCTCCTTGACCCACTCCAATCAGGCTTCCGACCCAACCACTCCACTGAAACTGTCCTAACCAAGGTCACCAACGACCTTGTAACTGCTAAAGCCTCACGCCACTATTTTGTCCTTCTCCTCTTAGACCTGTCCTCTGCCTTTGACACTGTCGACTACTCCATCCTACTACAAATCCTCTCCTCCCTTGGCATCACTGACTTGGCCCTCTCCTGGATCTCCTCATACCTCTCTGAACGGACATTCAGTGTCTCTCATTCTTGCACCACCTCCTCCTCCCACCTGCTCTCTGTTGGTGTCCCACAGGGGTCTGTCCTGGGCCCACTACTCTTCTCTATCTACACTCTTGACCTGGGTCAACTCATAGCATCACATGGCTTTAAATACCACCTGTATGCGGACGACACCCAGCTTTATATCTCCGGTCCTGATATTAACTCTCTTCTCTCCCGGATCCCAGAATGTCTAGCATCAATTTCCTCCTTCTTCTCCTCCCGTCTCTTAAAACTAAATGTAGATAAAAGCTAGATAAAACCGAACTCATCATCTTTCCACCGTCCCACTCCATCCCTCCACCTGATCTCTATCACTGTTAATGGCTGCACTCTCTCACTAGCTCCACAAGTCCGCTACCTTGGGATAACCTTTGACTCCTCATCATTCAAACTGCATATCCAAACCCTCACCTCGGCCTGCCACCTCCACCTGAAAAATATTTCACGCATCCGTCCATTCCTCAACTCTGACACCACAAAAACACTAGTCCACGCCCTCGTCATCTCCCGCCTAGACTACTGCGACATTCTTCTCTGTGGCCTCCCATCCAGCACTCTCGCTCCCCTTCAAACCATCCTCAACTATGCTGCCCATCTTATCCACCTCTCTCCCCGCTACTCCTCTGTCTCTCCCCTCTGTCAATCCCTTCACTGGCTCCCTAGTGCTCAGCGAATCCAGTTCAAGTTGCTGACCCTGACCTACAAGGCTCTCCATAACCTCTCTCCTCCATACATCTCTGCCCTAATCTCCAGATACCTCCCCTCACACAATCTCCGCTCCTCATAGGACCTTCTCCTCTGCTCCCCTCTCATCAGCTCCTCACACAACCGTCTCCAAGACTTCACTCGTGCTTCACCCATTCTCTGGAACTCCTTAACACAAAACATCAGACTCTCCCAACTTTACACCAGTTTCAAAAGCAACTGAAAAACCCATCTCTTCAGGATAGCCTATGACCTACACTAACCCCACACAGTACACCGGCCCACAAACATGTCCGCCCCACACCTTCTGTCTCTCCCCTCCTCCCTTCTAGATTGTAAGCCCTCACGGGCAGGGCCCTCTTTCCTCTCTGTATCAGTTACTAGTCATTTTTCGTCACCATTGTATTTGTTCAACATTTGTTATATATGTAACCCTCCTAAATGTACAGCACCCTGGAATCAATGGTGCTCTAAAATAAATAATAATAATCAGGAAGAGAAGTTGAAAATAGTTAATAGTTGTTTTCCAGTTCCGGGAACCTATGAGATCCTGAACGATTTTGAGAATAAAGAGGCCAAAGTGCTAAATTTTACACTGCCTTTCACTGCATGATGGTGATTGGCTATTCACTAAACAAGTGAAATGCTACCCAGTTCTATCAAGAAAATGTGCAGAGAAAAAATAGTGAAGAGAGTGAAGGGCCCTTAAAGGGGTTGTCTCACTACATTGATTCATCTTACCTCAGTCCTGTTTTCTTTGTTTCACTTTGAATTCAGCGGCGTATTTACTGGCTTCTACTAGGCTGCAATAGAAGCCAGGTCTGTACCTATAGCAACCAGTGCTGGTAGCCAATTAGGAGAGATCAAACAGGTCTGTAGCTATAGTGACCTGAGGAGCTGATGCAGCCCATACAAGAGGGGATATCTAGGAATAGGTACAATACTGTTAATGGAGACATATTGCAAAGTGACTTGTTTTTGCAAGATCTTTAATATAAAAAGCAATCCTTGTAGTGAGACAGCCCCTTTAATTCTCAGGCCCAAACGGTCAGATGCCCGCCACTAAAAAATGGGGCTATTTCTAATGATATGTCATCATGTTATGAAATAGAAATGTCCCTTAATGGCAAGCATATACATACAGTACATATACAAACAGACACAAATATATCAATGTCCTAAACAAAATATGGAGCGTCTATAATGAATATGTTGATTTATATACTGTAGGTTGCTGTGATATCCTGTACGCCAGACAATAGACAAGATTAATTTATTTGCTGCTCACATTTTGGAAACTTTTAAGTTTCTGTTGACATTAGTTTGGCCAGGATATAATGACTGTTCGGAAACAAGATATCCCAGCTAAACAGCTATCTTTTACTTCAATTTAACACAATTGTATTCAATAGTGGGTGTAGACTATTGATTTTCCACCCACCAAGAACAGCAATAAAAGACAAAATCAATGTGAGCCATTGTAGACTCCTACCTACAATTTATAGAATCAAATTGCCTCACAATAAACACCATAGCGCTATATGACTGTTACAGATAAAATAAATTGCATGGGAATCCTCTACTAATAAATGACAGACGAACTGTACTTGACCAAACTACATGACTTTTTTTGTTTTGTTCATCTAGACTTTGACTATTGCTGCAGGTTCCTTGCTCGATTTAAAATCCCCCCACACAATAATCTTTTCTTATGTGGTCACTCACCAAATTGGTGTTCAATAGGGTGAGGAGCTGAAACTGAATGTCTGCCTGATTCACATAATTTTAAATAGATCCCTATGATTTGCTGATTAATATCTTAATATATTTTTGTAATAATTTAAAGGTTTGTCCAGTTCAAAAATATATATATATTTTCTGGATAGCATGTTTCTCAAAGTAAGGTATTTTCACAATGAAATTTTATGACGTTTTCTGCGGGCTTCCTGTATTTCTTTATCAGCTGTTTGATAACCAGAAGCTCAATAGCTCTGTGTCTGCACACACAAGAACACGCTCTGTGTTAAGCACAAGAGATCAGAAGACCAAAGGGTGTTTTTTTTTTTCACAACAGCCTTTGAAACCACACCCCTTTGATCCTGTCTCACAAGGCATTCAACATAAAGGGAGAAACAGGGGGCGTGCACTGAGACTGTGGTTGTGAGGGAGTAAGATAGACAAAGCAAAGAAGGTGATCCTGGGTTTTGTAGTTATGAAGGGCAAAGGGAAACAGCTTTCAAATAGGAAATGCTACTGCTTAACACAGGAGGTGGGCAACATAAAGGGGTTATCCAGCCTTTGAAGACTGATGACAAATCCTTAGAAAGGGCCATCAATATTTGATTTTTTGGCTTCCAACTTGGGGTCAGATGTTTAAAGGGGCCACGGTGCAGCACCCTCTTCCATGTTTATATTAGTTTTAGGATGGTGAATAACAGCAGTGCATGTTATAACAGCATTGTCCAATTCACTTAAATACAATACCTTGCACCCCTGCAATAAAAAGTACAGTGTTTACAATTAAAAACCAGCCTGAAATCTGCTGTGCTGAAGTCCAACCTGAAGCCAAGTGCTTCCTTTCAGTGACATTTCCAAAAAAAACAAATCGTCCGTAACCTTAATACAAAGTTAGAGATAGGTATTTTAGGTAGCTTTTTTAACGAATATGAATGGGTTAGCTTACCTATTCCCTTAGCATTGTCACTTCAACATCACTTCCATTTGATGTCCCTTTAGATCCTAAGTCACTTCTACTTGATGTTTCCTCTGGCCCAACATCACATAACCCTTATGTGGTTCTGAGCTGGAATGGACATCAGATGGAGGTGATGTCATAGCTACAGAAGCAACAAGGAACAGATAAATTAACCAATTGAAACCAGGTAAAAAAATCCAAGTTTAGGTTAGGGTTATTGTTACAGTCAGGATAAGGGCCGTCTCTGACCTATGGTGACTGAGCCGCCTCCTTGGAGTGGGAGGTGGAACTGGAATAGATTGTGGAACCCAATAGGACGTGACTGGCTGGGGAGGGAAGCACTATCTCATACTTTGCCTTGCAGAGGAGTAACAAATGTGCAGAGTCGCAGCATATTGCAATTTACTTGACGGAGGGGACGCGCCTTTCCTCCTTGCTTGATCTTTAGTTTTGGCACTTTTGGACTGGGTTGTCTCTGTACTTCATATGTTTGCGATTCAAATTTACATTGTAATGTCTCAGATTGATGGTCTGTTTGATATCTTACCATTGCTCAATCCCCTACTTGTACAGGGAATTGATCTTTCGGATTTACAACTACTCCTTGTGGGCCCAGCCTCCTGACCACTTAGTCATAGATCCTCTGCAACCTTTGTCTCCATTATCCTATCTAGGTCTGTGAAGTCCATTATACCACATGCTCTTCCTCAGGGGTCAGTATCGAGGGAACCCAGTGGTCGAGTGTATGGTGTTATTTTACACCCAGACTAACTCTACAATATAGTCTGGCCACTTCTCCTTTTAATTCTCATCAAGAGGTCTCAGAATTTCCAACAAGATTTTGTTCAATCTTTCAAACTCCCTGTTTCCTTGGGTGGTAAATAGAAATCCAGGTTTTCCTGACCTGGGACAGTCAGTAAAGCTCCTCATTAACCTTACCTTCAAAACAAGCCCCTTAATTCGAATGTAACTGGGACAGGCATCCATAGATCAAGATGAAACATTTATAGAGGGCCAAGGCCACTATCTCAGAGGATAATTATTATAATTATTTGAGACATGTATCAACTAGTCACATAATCTCCCAAAAAATTGGGAATCTCGCAAGAGAACAGAGAGTGACTTTTGATCAGATATGGGCAGGTCAGATATGACGTTTTAAATTGTGATTTCTCACCTCTGTCTAGAAGTGTCACCTGCTGCAGACGGTGTCACAAGGGGGCCTTATTTGTTCTGTGTCCATGAAATTAGGGACGACTGCCCAAGTAGTCGGCTTGGGATCCCTTACTGGAGCTAGTACTTTGTTATAGATATAAGGCTCTCCTGTTAATAGGTGGTGCTCCACCAGACTTGATAATAGAAGAGGAGTTATTCCTTCTTTCAAAAGCAAAAAGGGTTAAATGACGAGGTTAGAAATCAGGTTTTTAAATTTTGTGTATTGAGGTTAAGAGTTATACATTTTAAAAGTTATGTTTTTGTGTTTTACATTTTTATAACTTATAGAGTTTAAGTTTGCCTATGGCAAAATAGTAAATATAGTATATGTATCAACTAGCAAACTAGATAGACTCACTGTTAGATGAATAAGCGGACAGGCAGATGATGGCAGTACCACGGTTGATGGTGATACCATAAGTGAGAAATCAATAATAACTTATCCTAAGAGTTACAGTGAAGGAAATAATTATTTGATCCCTTGCTGATTGTGTAAGTTTGCCCACTGAAAAAGACATGAACAGTCTATAATTTTAATGGTAGGTTAATTTTAACATTGAAAGATAGAATATCCAAAATAAAATCCAGAAAAATCTAATTGTATAAATTATATACATTTCTTTGCATTTTCCTGAGAGAAATAAGTATTTGATCCCCTACCAACCACTAAGCAAGATGCTGGGTGAGAAAGAGACACCTTCATGAGGAAGGTGAAAGATCAGCCTAAAACTACCCAGGGGGGAACTTGTTAATGATCTCAAGGCAGCTGGGACCACAGTCACCAAGAAAACCATTGGTAACACATTACGCAGTAATGGTTTAAAATCATGCAGTGCCAGCAAGGTCCCCCTGCGCAAGAAGGCGCATGTACAGGCCCGTCTGAAATTTGCCAGTGAACAACTGGATGATTCTGTGAGTGATTGGGAGGTGTTGTGGTCAAATGAGACAAAAATTAAGCTCTTTGGCATTAACTCAACTCGCCATGTTTGGAGGAAGAGAAATGCTGCCTATGACCTAAAGAACCCACTGTCAAGCATGGAGGTGGAACAGTTATGTTTTGGGAGTGTTTCTCTGCTAACGGTACAGGACTACTTCACTGCATCAATGGGAGAATGGATGGAGCCATGTACCATAAAATCCTGAGTGACAACCTCCTTCCCTCTGCCAGGACATTACAAATGGGTTGAGGCCGAGTCTTCCAGCAAGACAATGACCCAAAACATACAGCCAAGGCAACAAAGGAGGGGCTAAAAAAGAAGCACATTAAGGTCATGGAGGGACCTAGCCAGTCTCCAGACCTTAATCCCATAGAAAACTTATTTGAAGCTCCGAGTTGCCAAGCTACAGCCTCAAAATCTTAATGGTTTAAAGAGGACCAAAATTCCTCCTGACATGTGCACAAACCTCATCATCAACTACAAAAAACATCTGACTGTTGTGCTTGCCAACAAGGGTTTTGCCATGAAGTATTGTCTTGTTTGCCAGAGGGATCAAATACTTATTTCTTATGCAAATAAATTTATTAAATTTATACGATGTGATTTTTTTGGATTTTATTTTGGATATTCTTTCTCTCAATGTTAAAATTAACCTATCCTTAAAATTATAGGCTGTTCATTTCTTTGTCAGTGGGCAAACTTACATAATTAGCAAGGGATCAAATAATTATTTCCTTCACTGTAACTGTCCCTGAATCTTCCCCATTCATCTGTCCCTGATATTTAACCCAGACATCAAGACCCCTCTGACACTATTCTATCTCTGAAACTAACCCTCTAAATAAACCAGAGCTACAATTTACCCTGAGATAGCACAACAGAAAACTATACAAACACAAAAACTGAGAATTTAAAGGACTACAACAAACACCACAGAGTAAGGCTGGGCAAGAAGCAACTAAATGAAAACACTTAGCAGATTACTAGACAAACTTTCAAGACAGACCAAGCACAGACACTTGTACTTGAAAAACACATTAAAGATACTGGAAATGGGACACACGAGCAAGATTAAAACACAAATGAATAGACTTCCACTATCAACAACCCCACATGCTGCCAAATCGGGAACGTTTATAAAGAGACTACAGTAGCAATTAGTCAGTTCACTCAGTGAGACATGGCTGTGCAGCATGGTTGGGTGATATGCAAAAAACATGAGCAGTTGCTGTGTAACCAATCTTAACACACAAACATAGAATAAAACAGACAACTCTTGCTGATCTGCTGATAATAACAATAGATAACAAATTAGTTAATAGCTTATGAGTTCCATAACTCTAGTTAAACAAAGTTTTAAAATTACCTACACACCTTTCTTCATTCACTTAAACTTGATGTACATGTTTTCCTTCAACCATGCTCATTATGTAACTAGGTCCGTTAGATAAAGCTGTATAATACTTGCAACCATAAATGATGGCAGAGCTCCTGCGGATTGCTATTACATCAGTTTTCTTAGTACTGAATATTTTCCATGACTTAATATTATGAGGAAAGCATTATTTACCATATGGTGGTGCTGCACAAATATTGGACCCTTGCTGCGGAATTTTCCCAAGATTGCAGGTGATTGGGAAGGAACCTCTTAACAGGTCAGCCTGTGAACAGTCTATTGCCGTCTCTAAACATGATGCAAATTTTTACCTAATTTTGCAAAATGCTATTACCACTGATTTATCATTCAGTCATTCTTATAGCTATATAACTAAAGGTTAATGACAAACCCATTGAAAGTCACTCTTCATAGGAATATCAGTAGTGAAAATACCCAGATTTGTAAAGCCTACCCTCAAGGAACATGATAATTAGCTGAAACTAATTCAATGCATTCTTTGTTAAGTACAGAGCGGAACAATCGCATTACATGTCTTATGCCTTGTGTAGAAGTGCTGTTAAGTGTAACATTTAATGACCCCTGCAGATGAATTCACAACATGCTGTATATCTCATTATAAAACCAAAGCAGCCATCGCTCGGCTCATTGTACTTTGTACAATCTGCAGTCTATGACGCATGAGGATTAGACATACCTGCAAACAGAACAACAGGTGCAGGATATTCTCTCTGGTCTGAAGCTTTATTTAAGATTTTATGGTAATAGTAACTGAAGGCAAAGCCAGAGACGAAAACATGATAATTTAAAAGTTAGGAGTAATTCATTAAGCTTTTCTTTAGCTTTGTTTGGAAATGACTTGTACAACAGAAGATTACAACAATTATTAGATGCACAATGTAAATGTAATGACCACTGCTGCTTCTATCTATATGTACATACGTATATATAGTACCCAATGCATATACAGAAGAGGCAGCATTTTCACCAGCTTAGCTTTGCAACCATAACTTCAGTAATATGTTCCCTTTCAGGGCATGTCTCCACGGCACCGGTTTGCGGACGTTTTTTTCAGAAGGTTTGCGGTTTTGCAGACCGTCTGAAAAGCCTGCCACAAACGAGCATACCGGGCTTCTATGGAAGAGCCATGCAGCAGTCCCCACTGCATGAGTTTTCTGCCTGGCGGTTTTTTACAAACCGACGGCCACCCGAAAAACATTGTGCTTGCACATTCTTCTGTCCGGTTTTCAGACGGAATATGGGCATTGTCCATTTCCATGTAAACGGCCCCTTACACTGGTCTCTCAAATTAAAAAGGCCTCAGAATACAATATTTTCACTATACAGTGATCTTTCCTGGGTCGTACTGTCGTGAAACCACACTCTCCATACAATGTCAAAGATACAGGCAATCAGCGGCTCATGTTTTTCTTCATTACTGCAGTCACACAGTAAGATAGGGTCTTAATACAGTAGTGGTCAAAGATGCACATTACCACTCCCTTCAAAATCTATGGAATTTCGGTGTCCTAGGCCATTAAAACCAGAATTTAGCTTTATGGAATCTCTCCTTTTGATCTGACCATCTATCCTTTGGTCATTTACAGGTATGCTTGTATGTAAAACAACTCAGTCCAGCCATCCCTCAAATGGCCCAACTTGGACCCACTGTCTTTCTGTCTGTATTATATTGGTATGCTTCTGTATGATGCAATAATTACTTCCTTGTCTGTCTCTCTCCCCTGCTGTGCATAGAGGATTATAGTCTCCTCATTTTGTCTCTTTTGCTGTCTTTCCCTCTGCTCTTTTACATCATACCCCATCCCCTTCTTGTTCACACCTGCACTGATCAAGCATTTGATCTGCTTAGATCTGCCTTGGGATAACCTTTGACTCCTCTTTATCCTTCAAACCACACATCCAAGCCCTCACCTCTGCCTGCCGCCTCCACCTGAAAAATATTTCACGCATCCACCCATTCCTCAACTCTGACACTACTAAAACGCTAGTCCACGCCCTCGTCATCTCCCGCCTTGACTACTGCAACATCCTTCTCTGTGGCCTCCCAGTTAGTACCCTTGCTCCCCTCCAATCCATCCTCAACTCTGCTGCCCGTCTGATTCACCTCTCTCCTCGCTACTCCTCTGCCTCTCCCCTCTGCCAATCCCTTCACTGGCTGCCCATTGCCCAACGAATTCAGTTCAAATTACTCACCCTGACCTACAAGGCTCTCCATAACCTCTCCCCTCCATACATCTCTGCCCTAATTTCCAGATACCTCCCCTCACGCAATCTCCGCTCCTCACAGGACCTTCTCCTCTGCTCCCCTCTCATCAGCTCCTCACATAACCGTCTCCAAGACTTCTCCCGTGCTTCACCCACACTCTGGAACTCCTTAACCCAAAACATCAGACTCTCCCCAACTTTCACCAGTTTCAAAAGCAACCTGAAAACCCATCTCTTCAGGATAGCCTACAACCCACACTAACCCCACCACCACTACACCGGCCCGCAAACATGTCTGCCCCACACCTTCTGTCTCTCCCCTTCTTCCTTGTAGATTGTAAGCCCTCGCGGGCAGGGTCCTCTTTCCTCTCTGTTTCAGTTACTAGTCATTTTTGTCACCATTGTAATTGTTCCACATTTGTTATGTATGTAATTCCCCTTAAATGTACAGCGCCCTGGAATTAATGGCGCTCTAAAATAAATAATAATAATAATAATAAATTCCTGTGATTTCTATGAATTTTGATGACATAAAGCGTGCAGCAGAATTCATACCAGAATTGAACCAGGAATGAGCAGGGAATGATTTAAAGTAAAATACTAACCAAACACTTCTCTACTATCTACCAAATCCAGCACCAAACACTGACATAAGCAATCAATATGCAATTCTTGCCACTATTATCACTGCCTCCTTATTCCTCCAACATCTTGATTACCCCCAAACACCTATACTGGGCATTGGTTTCCTTTTTTCCCAATCTGTTTCACCTTACATCTGACCTCCATCAGCATTAAGACATTCTAGTCAAAACCCACACAACCCCCTTATGCTCTTTCCAACTCACAACTATTTATACTCTCCCAACTGATTCTTGTTGCTGGGGACATATCTCCTAATTCCAGGACCCCTCAGCAGATTCCCACTGTTGTTTCACCCTTCACATACAGACTAACCAACACAAACTCCTGTTACCCTTTAAACCTCAAACCCATTCCTTTGCCACCCCTATCACTCTGCCTGGAACTCTTTGGAATGCACATTCTGTGTGTAACAAACTTCCTCTCATTCACAATCGTTTCATTTCATGAAACCTATCCTTCCTTGGATAAGATAGAAAATTAGCTAACATGTTCTGACACAACCTCTCCTGCTGCACTGTCTTATGGTGGTCTTCAATTAATCCACACCCCACACCCTGACATTAAGCATGGTGGATATTTTGGCCTCCTCCTGTCCTATAACTGTTCCTTTATCCTGATTCCATCTATGCCCTCCCTTACTCTCTTCTATACCCTCCCTCCACTTTCATCTCAGCTGGAGACTTTGACACATACTTCAAAATCAATATCGACAACATCAGAGAGAGTTTCCATCTACATTACCTACAACCTGTTTATATATCTGCACAATGCTCTTCTCCCATAAATAGTTTTGAGCCCATCCCTCATAACACACTTTCCACACTACTCTCCAAATCCCACCTAACTATCTGTCGTCTTGAACCAATACGATCCAACCTCATCTCCAGCCTCAACACTGTGATTATTCCAGCCCTAACCTAAATTAACAACCTATTGCTAACCTCTGGCATCTTTTCCTCCTTCTACAGACATGCACCAATCAAACCTACCCTCAAGAAACCCTCTCTTGACCCATTCTCTTTACCTATCATCCCATCTCTCTACTACCATTTGCTTCAAAACTCCTTGAACATTACGTATATCTTGAATTGTCCTCCCATCTTTTATCTAACTCACTTCTTGACTCATTGCAGTCGGGTTTCAGACCCCAACACTTTACCAAAATCACACTAACTAAAGTTGCCAATGACTTGATAACCATGAAAGCCTCATACCAGTATTCTGTGCTCCTCCTCCAAGTTTTGTCCTTTTCCTTAGACACAGTTTATCACTCCCAACTCTTTCAAATTCTCTCTTTTCTTGACATCACAGACTTGCAGCTTTCTTGGATCTACTCTTATTTCACTGATCAGACCATCAGCGTCTCTCTCTCTCTTACTCCATCTCTTCTCCTCACCCTCTCTCTGTTGGGAACCCTCAGGGGTCACACCTAAGCCCACTATTCTTCTCTGTCTATACCCTTTGCCTCTGTAAACTCTTAGCATTGCATAGCTTCCAGTACCACTTGTTTGCTGACGACACTCAAATCTACATCTTTGACCCAGATGTCAACTCTGTTCTCCAGGATCCTAGAATGTAAATTATCCATATCCTCCTTCTTCTGCTTTCTCAAGCTGCATAAGGAGAACACAGAATTCATCATCTTAACCCCATCCCACTCAACCTCTTCATCTGATCTATCTATCACAGTCTATGGCTCCATGCTCTCCCCAGTACCACAAGTATGCTGCCTTGGAATAACCATTGACTCTGTTCTGTCTTTCAAACTGCATATCCAAGCTCTGACCACAATCTCCCACCTCCACCTGAAAAATATTTTCAGAATCTGCTCCTTTCTTGATTTTCACTCTACAAAATTGCGTATTCATGCCCAAATCATCTCACGTCTGGATTACTGCACCACTTACTGCATCCTCCTGTCCAGCACTCTTGCTCCCCTTCAACCTATCCATAATTCTGCTGCTTGGCTTATACACCTCTCTCCTTGTTACTTCTCTGTATGTCCCCCCTGCAAAACCCTTTAAAAATTACTAACCTTGACATACAGGGATCTCATATCCCTTTCCCAGGCTGTGACTGTCCCACCAGGGAACAGGAGAAACCCCTGGTCAGCCCCTGAGCATGGCAGAAGTGGAGTTTCTTTTAAAATACATATACATCCTTGGGAAAGGTGGAAAGACATAGAGAAATAGGCAAAACACAAGAAACAGAGTATAAGAGGCATGCACCGTAGCTGTAGGGTGTGCTCTCAGAACCACTCCACTGGTGAGCCACATAATCAATTTCATAGGTGGACCCTCATAATGAAATTTCACTGGTGGGCCCGAGGCACCCCAGTACGACATTGCCTATCCCCTCTTACAGCTGTGCTTTAATCTCCAAATACCTCCCCTCATAAATTCTCTGCTTCTCACAGGACCTTCTTCTCTGCTCTCCTCTGCTCCTCTCCTCCTCTGTCAGCTCCTCACACAACCATCTCCAAGATTTCTCCTGTGCTTACCACCATACTCTGGAATTCAGTACCTCAACTCATCAGACTCTCCTCCACATTCACTAGGCTGCACCCTACAATAACCTTGCTGCCACTACACCACTATAAAAACATCTCCATCTCTCGCTTTCTGTCTCCCCCTTCTCCATTGTAGATTGTGAGCGCTTACTGGCAGGGTCCTTCTATATCAGTGACTGTTAGTGTTTTTGTATCTGTCTTATATTATGTACCTGAATCTCTTGGCTCATATAGTAACCTGGAATTAATGGTGCTCGAAAATGCATAATAATAATAATAATAATAATAATCGTACATGACATTACAAAAGCCTGCAGTTGATTTCAACATACACATTTCCATAATCCTGCACCTTTTACAGTGATCAGTCATGCAATTAAAGGGGTTTTGTCATCGTCATAAAATTTCTTCTAAGGCCTCCACACACTTGCTTGACCATAATTGGCTATAATTTGCAAGCTGGCCTGATAGAATTTTACAAGATGGCAAAACCTCTTTCAAAAATAAATCTCTTATTCTACATGTTAGATGAGTAAAACTTTTCACATCTACATTCAACTGTCAACAAGAGAGGGAAGAATTAATAATTACAGTTGGAATTGGGACATAATGCTAACTTAAGGAAATTGAAAGCAATGTTGGATATTGCACCAGAAGTAATGCCGTGGCAAGAGTGATGTGAGGCCTGCAGCGATGCTGAAAGATAAGTTAACCCAATATAGAAAAACCCCTAATTCTTAGGGTAGAGGTTAATTTTTGGCATTTGTATTAATATTGACAAAAATCTGAAACACCTTAGAGTTTATTGAATAGCAATCTGATGTATATTTCTGTGGCAGAAGTCTGAGACTGGTCCTTGAATTCCCACAACAAATATGCTTCATATGTGCAATTTGAGAGGATTAACTTAATTGCAGGGGCGTAGCTATAGGGGGTGCAGCGGTAGCAGTCGCTACCAGGCCCTGCCGCCGAAGGGGGCCCAAAAGCCCTTCTGCCACATAAGAAGACCCAGTATTGTAAATGGAACACGGTAATTGCGGGCACCATTTCACTTTTTGCACTAGGGTCCAAGAGCTTGAAGTAACGCCTCTGCCCAGCTGTTGTTAATAAAACTAAACTAATATCGAACATGTTACTTATTGTTCAAGAATTAGTATTTAAAATTTCTAATACACGTGAACGGGTTTGTAAAAACTCACTCATTTCACTTGTATTGGTGGTGGACAGTTTTGCCGAAATCTATCCCTTTGTCCCGAACTCAAATATTTTTTACTCTGTACCTAACCCTAGCCATATCCCTAACCTTACCTTGGTTTACTTAGAGTTAACTTACCTCTCCACTGAGCTTTCTTGTCCCCTGGCCTCATCTCTTTGACATCACTTCTGCTGTGGTATCACTTTCAGCCTACTGTGCTTTAAGACTAGAAGTAACATCAGAGTGGAATTGTAAGGTTGTTCTAGGAAAAAAGGGGCTTTATTGAAAAAGAAAAAACGTGCAACAACACAAAGAAAAATGTAGAACACAACTGGTGGATCTTTGGGGATGTCGGGGGTGGGAGGGACGTAAACAAGAGTCTGGGAAGAAAACAGATAATAACGAACCAAAGTAAAAATCCAGAGCAAATAAGAAACTGAACTGAACACCTGACAGAGCCAGAGGCAGGGCTGTATAGGTGGGTCAGATAACAGACAAGCTCCACCTGGGAGAGTGCTCAGAGGCTGCTTAACTATTGCCGTGCTGGAATGCACGGCAAACCCAGAACAGCCCCCAGGGTTAAAGACATGAAATGAGCACAATCTCGGGCAGATCATGATAGTACCCCCCCTTTTATGAGGAGCCTATGGACCCTCAATAAGCACTGTGGCAGATGTAGCACTGGATAATGGACAGGCCGGCTTGGCACTGGACATCGGACTATCGTCGCCAGATCTGATGGCGGACACCGGACAATCGTCACCAGGCGTGGCAACGGGAACAGGATCGTCACCAGATATGGCAATGGACATGGGATCGTCATCAGATGTGGCAGTGGGCACGGGATAGTCACCAGACATGGCAGCAGGATCATCACCAGATATGGCATCAGGATCTTCACCAGTTTCCTGCATAGGCCAGCAAACACCTTAAAAGCCTCTGCTGTTGCCTCAAAACGTTCAGCCGGGATACATAGGTCCGAGGAAAAAACATGGACAGGCTTACTATCTCATGGATCCATATTTTAAGGGCCTGAGATTATGTAAGGTTGCTGTAGGAAAAAAAGGGGGTTTGATTGAAAAACAAAAAAAGGTACAACACAAAGAAAAACGTAGTACACAACTGATGGATCCTTGGGAACATGGGGGAAAAAACAAGGGTCCAGGAATAAAACACATAATAACAAACCAAAGCAGAAGTCCAGGTGGCCAGAGAGCAAATTTTAAACTGAACCGAACACCAGGCCGAACCCAAGCATATCCAGGTGAGTCAGGAAAATCTCAGGCCCCTGACAGAGCCAGAGGTAGGGCTATATAGGTGGGAAAGATAACAGACAAGCTCCACCTGGGAGAGTGCTCAGAGGCTGCTTATCTATTACTGTGCTGGAGTGGATGCCAAACCCAGAACAGCCCCCATGGTTAAAGGCATGAAATGAGCACAATTCCAGGCGGATTGCGACAGGAATTATGTTAGAGTAACAGCACCGCTGAACCCACAAACCACTGACTGAACAATGACAGCATGAAATATGTAGTCTCAACTATCTTGGTTCTAGTAATGTAGGTTTCACCCTGAAAATCAACCCCTAACTATAACCTAGATCTTCCTCTCCCCTAACTGAAACACAAATTTTTTTTACAAATTTGATCAAACCAGTGTTAAAGTGGAAGGCCTTAAAATGCCTAAAAGCCCTTACCCTACCTCCAACTTAGGGTTAGACTTTAAGAGACAGTTAGAAAGGAATTTACTGTACGCCAAAATTTAAAATGGGATTGCCCAAATCAAAGTGCTCATTTGATTTGTGACTTCGGCCAAATCCAAAGCATAACAATAGTGGTGGATTTAAATCAAATGATTTCAGTGCGGAATCCATGCAAAAATTCACGTTATCTCCAAACTCAAATCCCAACAAGGGCAACATTTACATTGAGTTTATATAGTCTCCTCATCTTTGCACAGGGTTCTTTCTAAATTTTAGAAGCATTCTTATGAATTTGCTAAGCTTAAATGGCAACCTGTGAAATTCACCCCAGAATGTGTAATTCTGACACAGAGAAATCAGATAATGAGCCCCATGGAAACAGGAAGTGGTGTGAATTGTGACAGAAATGCAGAATAAATTGGCCTAATAAAATACAATAGGAAATAAATAAATACTGGGTGTTATAGAAAGAGTAAATTACTGTAATTGGCATAAATTGGCTTTCACACATGCTAGGACACCTTACGCTCCCGCTTTCTCCATGTCTTTATGCAATACAATTCTGCGTGTGCTTACAAAGGCTCCAAATTGGGTATTTAGCGGAAAACAATCCTTTGGTAAACACACATTTATATCTTTTGTGCTTCTCTATAGCTACATAATGTGCCTTCATTAAGACATGTTATTTTGATATTTTGGTGCATTAAGCTCGCAGAGCAGAATTATGTGTAACGTGTGATGATGAATACATTGCATGCTGTGACAATAAGCAGGTGCAGTGCTTCTTACTATATAAAGCTTTCATGTCATTCTTACAAAGTTCAAAAGAAAACCATTTAACTCCATGGTGTGAAAACAAAATCAAAATGTGTTACATTGCACTTGATAGAGCAAACAGTGGCTTCCAAGAAGCCTGTATGGGAAACGGTTCCCTATACGACAGCCTTTATTACCGTTTAGTCATTGCTACATTTATTACATTTCAGATATGTATAGCTTAATTCTCAGGATCACTTACAAAATAAAATTTACTACTTAAATAAAATCTGTAAGGTAACTAAAGCTTAAAAAATAGTTACATTCAATTTTTTTCTAAGGTACAGATAGATGAATGTCTGTAATGAGATGGGTGCAGTTTTGGAAATATCTGTATCGTAGCTGATGCCTCTACAGTCTTGTTCACAATAGAGAACTGAAGATGAGATGTAGAAATCCAATGTGATACCTTCAGATTTCTGCTGCAAATTTTTACTTTGTAAAGTAAAAATTTGCTGAGGATTTAGATGTGGCTTACCCCAAATTGTTGGGGTTATGTATGTCCTGTCTACTAGGGCCTGACTGAGACTTAAAGGGGTTGTCTCACTACATTGATTCATCTTACCTCAGTCCTGTTTTCTTGGTTTCATTTTGAATTCAGGAGCATGTTTACTGGCTTCTACTAGGCTGCAGTAGAAACCAGGTCTGTAGCTATAGCAACCAGTGCTGGCAGCCCATACAAGGGGAGCTATCTAGGAATAGGTAGGATACTGTTAGTGGACATATATTGCAGAGTGACTTGATTTTGCAAGATCTTTAACATAAAAAGCAATCCTTGTAGTGAGACAGCCCCTTTAAAAGTCGCCATGGTACAAACCTCCCACCAGCCAACATACAATATCCACTTCCAAATTTTCAATTGGTCACGCATCTACATTAAACAACACTATAAACACAGGCAACAAAGTAAAAGTGGCACAGAGAAACTTCTAATCACAGGGTCAGGAACAAGTGTGCACTTGTTTTTTCAATCAAAAACAAGTGTACAATGACACTATACATAGCGGCAATATAACTTACAATGCCGCTATGCAGAGATCACAGAATGGTCAGAAAACAGTTCAGGCCCCATCACATGACAATGATTACAGCACCGATCCAACACAGAAGAAAAATATCCAGGGACTCACAGGTGATGTCTTCTCTGATGAGTCATTCTCTTTACATTTTCTTCTCCACCCAGTCCAGACTGCCATGATGATTTCTTTTGACTGAAACTCATCCATGCAGAATTTGCCATTCAAATATCTTTAAAAAAAATTCCACCACCTCCCTATCGCTCCCTTCCCTGTCTCTGTACAAACTCCCCTTTGGGTGATAGGTCAGAATGGAAGGGGATAGGAGAGGGTTGTATTTTGTGTTGGCACTAGGCGGCATAACACAGTGGAAGACTAAGAACAGAAGAGGTAGAACGGGTTACAGTTTACAGGCACAGTATCCTGGTGTGTGTGTGGGTGGGGGAGTAGAGAAACAACACCCTGGAGATTGTGCTGCAGCTGTAGCGTGTACCCCTCAAAACCATATTGTACGACCTGAACTTTGTCCTCTGCATCCCAAGAATATGAGTAGCAACCACAGTCTTCAAGCGGTACAGAGGATGGAGTTTAACACTGTCAAGCTGTCAAATTTTTTTTGTGTTGTTTCCATTTTTCAACAGGTTTCCCTTTTGGACTATATCGGACTCCTTTGACTACAATGGTCTCTGAGTACAGTACAGAACAAAAGTTTGGACACCTTCTCATTCCAACAGTTTTCTGTATTTTCATTACTATAAAAATTGTAGATTCACTCTGAAGGCATCAAAACTATGAATTAACACACTACCTCTTGAAGCTCATCAAGAGAATGTCAAGAGTGTGCAAAGCAGTAATCCAAGCAAAAGGTGGCTGCTTTGAAGAACCTAGAACATAAGACATATTTTCAGTTGTTTCACACTTTTTTGTTAAGTATATAATTACACATGTGTTAATTCATAGTTTTGATGCCTTCAGTGGGAATCTACAATTTTTATAGTCATGAATAGTGATGATTGATTGCGTCAACTATCGTCATCGGATCGATAGTCGAAATCGTCAATTATAATGCCGATATCCGATAGACGATAATAGATTATCGCCGATGACCATTAAAGTCTATGGGAGAGGAACAACACCTTCATTCTTACACCCAAACAGGGCTGGAGAAGCTGGAATTAACATCCACAACAGTAAAACGGATACGTGCTACATCTTAGGCAACACAATTAGGTTATAAAAGTCACAGAAAAAAAGTCACAGACCATTCACTATCCCTTTCTTGTACCACAGCATGACCCTTAAACGTGTCTGACCTGTAGATTAAAAAGTGCCGGAAAAAGGAATCTTTCAACCACCATTTTTAGGATGGAATCCCACCACATCTTTGTTTCTCTTTTTTTTATTGTATTAAATGGATTGTTTCACTACAGGGATTGCTAGCTATGTTAAAGATCTTGCAAAAACAAGTCATTTTGCAATATGTGTCCATTAACAGTGTCCTACCTATTCCTGTTTTTGACAGCACCATCACCCTTGAGCCACTCTTGACAATTGTGAAGAACAAATGTCTGTTAGAAACTACATTTTTTTGAATAGGACCTGTAGTATAGCTGCATTTCACAGCAACATGCCCCCAAAAATTCCAAACATGACCCTTGAGCCACTCTTGACAATTGTGCAGAACAAATGTCTGTTAGAAACAACATTTTTTTAGAATAGGACCTGTAGTATAGCTACATTTCACAGCAACATGCCCCCAAAAAATCAAAACATGACCCCTGAGCCACTCTTCACAATTGTGAAGAACAAATGTCTGTTAGAAACCACATTTTTTAGAAATATACCTGTAGTACAGCTGCATTTCACAGCAACATGCCCCCAAAAATTCAAAACATGACCCTTGAGCCACTCTTGACAATTGTGAAGAACAAATGTCTGTTAGAAACCACATTTATTAAAATAGAACCTGTAGTATTGCTGCATTTCACAGCAGCATGACTCAAAAAATTATAAAAATGACTTCTCAGCCACTGTTAAAAATTGTGAGGGAGAAATACTACTTAGAAGCCACATTTCTGTTCCAAAGGACCATGATTATAGCTGTATCTTACAGCAACATGACCCCAAAACCATTGACAATGCAAAAAATTCTAAAGATAAAGTGAGTAAATGGAATACGTTTTTTTTCATGAAAACTTGGTGTCTTTTACAGTCTCCTCACCGCAAAACGAGCAAAATGAACTTTTGGGAACTGAAAATGAAAATTGCAGTAAGAAATGATAATTTAAAAAAATATTTTCAAGAGGACCATTTCTTTTGGACGAGGAATGTGAAGTAGGCTGGCAGCTAATTGGTGACCTCGGCAATTGGGGACAAAACATCATCAGAGATCCACGGCTGATTCATCTTGATGAAAGTCAAATGATCCACATTATCTGTGGAAAGCCGGATGCGTTTGTCTGTAATGACTCCTCCAGCTGTGCTGAAGGTCCGCTCAGATATGACGCTGGCTGCTGGGCAAGACAATACCTCTATGGCGGGGCCAGCGAGCTCGGGTCATTCATCCATTTAGGATACCCAGAAGTCGATTGGGTCCAGAACACATCCAAAAACATTGGTGTTGAGACACAGATAGTATTACTATGATCTTAAGCTGGTCTCTGTGTGTTGTATGTGTGCCCTGCATGACAGGCGTTGGTGAGGTGGTACATAAAGATTGCCAGAGGTCACCCATTAGGCTTCTACCACAATGCCTGCTGCTGCTGCTTGGCACTCTTCTGCTGTCACGTTGCTGACGTTGTTCCATCGTGACATTTGAAGAACGTGAAGCAGACGCAACAGATGTCTCCAGTTGATCAATCAGCACGGTCTCCAATTCTTGCATTTTACTCTCTATTTTGGTGGGTGGAAGGAAAGTGCTGAGTTTTGCTTTGTACCGGGGATCGAGGAGGATGGCCACCCAGTAACTGTTGTTCATTTTGATGGCCTTAATGCGAGGATCATGTTGGAGGAAATGGAGCATACAAACACTCATGTGAGAGATGGAGTCTTGATTTCCCAAGCCTCTGGGTCAAGGGACACTAGCAAACTGATCTTCCTCATCTTCCTCCTCCGCCTCAAATTCATGCCAACCTCTTTCTAAGGCAGGGACGTCAGTAACGTCGGTGTCCAGGAATACCTCCTCCTCCTCCTCCTCTGCTTCCTCCTGCACAGCTTCACCACAGCCCTGACTTGCTTCAGATGATGCACCCTGAGAGTTGAGGCATTGCCTTGCACTAGCCCTGGACCCCGAACCACTGCCTAATAAAGACCGATAAAATTGTGAAACTGTTGGGCCATCTGGATTCGACGGAGTGAAAGGCTCCGTGTCCGCAACTGTGTCCGTCTCCTCCTCCGTCGCTGGTGGGACCTGATGTTTCAGAGTGTCCGACGATCGTTCCAGAATAAGAACACCACAATGCTCATGCTGACAAGGTCATTGTCCGCACTGACCATTTTGGTGGCTTCTTTAAAACTGGCAAGGATGGTGCAGAGCTCTTTCACCTGCCTCCACTCTCAGTGGCTCAACACCCCGAGGTCCGCACTGCTACCTGTCAGGCCATGAGTCACTTCGTACTGCGTATGGAATTGCGCTGCTGCCACAATCGCTGGAGCATGTGGAGGGTGGAATTCCAGCGTGTTGCCACATCAACAATGAGACGATTGGCGGGGAGGCCGAGCTGACACTGCAATGCAGCCAGGCGGGACGAAGCAGGGTGCAAACGGCGGAAGTGTGAGCTCGACCTCGAGCCTTCCTCAGCAGGCAGTCCAGACCTGGGTAGCGCTTTAGAAATTTCTGGATGACGAGGTTCATGACATGTGCCAGGCAAGGGATGTGCTCCAGCCTACCGATTTTAAGAGCGGCCAGCAGATTTCAACCGTTATCACTCACCAGCTTGCCTGGCACAAGGTTCTTGTCTCCCAGCCAGCGTGAAGTCTCGTTGCGAAGAGCCGTCCACAGCTCCTTACCTGTGTGTTGACGGTCTCCAAGACAGATTAATTTCAACTCGGCCTGGTTTCTCTGTGCACGTGATGCCACCAGAGGATCTTGGGGCAAAGAACCCTGCACCATCCCTGCAGTTTTGAAGACCGTGCGCCGAGCCTGAGAGCCACCGTCACCACCAGAGACATCCACCCAGCTCACCCAGTGAGCTGTCACAGAGATATAGCGGCCTTGGCCGTGCTTACTAGTCCATGTGTCGGTGGTCAGATGGACTTTTCCAGACACAGATGCAGACACTGCGCATGAAATTTTAGATGACACGTGGCTGGCCAGGGCAGAGACGGCTTTTCTGGCAAAGAAATTCCTGCTCGGCATCTGGTATTGGGGGCAGGCAAGGGCCATGACGTGGCGGAACCCATCTGTGTCCACCAGATGGAAAGGCAACATTTCCAAGGCCAAAAGCCTGGCAATGCCGACATTCAGGCGTTTGGCTTTGGGATGGTTTGGGTTAAAGTGTTTCTTCTGCTCCCAAACCTGGTAGACAGAAGGCTGGCTGCTAGACTGACTGCTGTACGGCGTGCAGGTCGTAAAACTGGTGGAAAGAGAAGGGGTAGGATGGGTTTCTGGTGGTGGTGGTGGTACTCGGGCGACGGTGGAGGCTGAAGCGGAGGCTGATCCTTGATCATGACTCTGAGAGAAATGGGCAGCTGAAGAACGTTTGGTGGTGGCGGAGGAGCGGAGACAGAGGGTGTGACAGTGGTTGGAAGCCCGGCATTGGTGTGGCCTTTTTTGGCCAAGTGTTCCCTCCATTTCAACTCATGCATTCGCTGCATGTGACTTAAACACCTAAGATTCTTCCCTCTACTGATGCGTTTACGGCAAAGGCGGCATATGACATCGCTGAGTGAATCAGAGGCTTGCTCAAAAAAGGCCCAGGCTTGAAAGGTCCTGGACCTTTTCGACGGCGATAAGCGAGGAGCGGTGTTTCCACTGATCGTGGCTAGCGCAATCATCTCAGCGGACTTCTGCGACCGCCCTCTCCCTTTTTGAGGCGGGAGCCGTACTGACACTACCCCATCATCTTCCTCCTCATCCAGTGATGAGGCGCTCGCAAGCAAATTCTGCTGAAAAGACCACATTGGATCCGCAATGTCGTCATCATCATCAACACAGGGGATTTCCTCGTCCTGACATTCTGCATCCTGGAGCTGCGGGCTACAAGCAACAGGCACTGCAAGGTGTTTCCGACCGCCCGGGATTTTTGCCGATTGACCGGCTTCCTTCTCCTCTGATGGCATCAGTAACTGAGCGTCAGAGCAGACAAAATCATCCTCTTTGGCCTCTTGATCTTTTAACATGCCTCCTGACCCCAACCGCATTTTGTCATCAAAGAGGTCTTCAGAAAATGGATTATCCACAGTGGTGGGTACACGAGTTGACATTTGGGCTGCCTTCGCTTCATGTTGGACGGATGCTGACGATGATGATGACGACATTTGTGGCCGTGACTGGGAGGACGAGGAGGTAAGACTGCTGGATGCAGGTTGCATTAACCACTGAAGAACAGATTGGCGACGCTGTTCGTTACTGAGATTCACAGGGCCTTAACCCAGCAATGACAGGCCTGACGGTCCTGCAACCGACAATCCGCTGGCTTGCGTGTATGTCGCCAGCACTGGAAGGAGCACCTTCTCTCGTACCTCTACCTCCGTGTCCTACACCCCTTTTTGCTCGCTTACCACCTGCATTTCGCTCCATGTTCAGAAAGATAAAAATTTAAGAAGGTATGGAAGAGTTTTTGACAGTCTCTTATTGAAAGATGGCAAATCACAGCTATTCTTAAATCCCTCTAATTTCCTACAGCCAACTAGGATTAGAAACTGAATTGTTTCTAGCGAATACCTGTGAAATGCGGTCTGGTGGAAAAACCGTAAGACAAAATCAACAGTGTTCTTCAGGGGCGTCGCTAGGCAATATTATCCGGGGCTCATGCCCCGGATGTATTGCCTGCTGCCCCAAATCTTTTTCCTTCCCCGGCCGGCCCTCATTCCCTATAGTAGTGCGGCGCTGCATTGTTGTTCTCTATGAGAACTAGCAGTGCGGCGCCGGCGACTACTATATGTACTGTTTATCTCTGCTGCCACCGCCGCCGGGGCTCTGTGCAGGGTCCGGAGCTGAGCAGCATATCTCCGCAGCGTATCTGTCTGAGCTGCCGGCAGCTTCCTGTAGAGAGGAGAAAGGGGAGGAGCCAGGCTGCAGTGAGCTCTGAGTGTCGGCTCCACCTCCTCCACTCAGTGAGTGCCCGCCGAGCCCAGCAGAGCAGCCGGCAGCAATTCCAGGTATTAACTGTTTACAGGCTGGAGAAAAGTTCTCATTGACGTGTCGTGGGGGGAGGGGGGGATATAATGTAATTGCAGAGTAACTGTCAGCTCTGTGGGTCACCCTGACCCACAGAGCTGACAGTCTACAGTTAAACTGATAAGCTCAATCATGGGCCAGCAGTGTATATATGACCCATAGAGCTGATCAGTATAACTGTAGATATATACAGCTGCCTGGGGGCAGTGTATACAGCTACCTGAGGGGCAGTGTATACAGCTACCTGAGGGGCAGTTTATACAGCTTCCTGAGGGGCAGTATATACAGCTTCCTGAGAGGCATTATATACAGCTTCCTAATTGGCAGTGTATACACCTTCCTGAGGGGCAGTGTGTACAGCTTCCTGAGGGGCAGTGTGTACAGCTTCCTGAGGGGCAGTGTATACAGCTTCCTGAGGGGCAGTATATACAGCTTCCTGAGGGGCAGTGTATACAGCTTCCTGAGGGGCAGTGTATACAGCTTCCTGAGGGGCAATGTATACAGCTTCCTGAGGGGCAGTATATAGAGCGTCCTGAGGGGCAGTATATACAGCTTCCTGAGGGGCAGTGTATACAGCTTCCTGAGGGGTAGTGTATACAGCTTCCTGAGGGGCAATGTATACAGCTTCCTGAGGGGCAGTATATAGAGCGTCCTGAGGGGCAGTATATACAGCTTCCTGAGGGGCAGTGATATACAGCTTCCTGAGGGGCAGTGATATACATTCCTGAGGGGTGTATATACAGCTTCCTGAGGGGCAGTGTATACAGCTTCCTGAGGGGCAGTGTATACAGCTTCCTAATTGTCAGTATATATAGCTGCCTGGGGGTGTTTATACAGCTTCCTGAGGGGCAGTTTATACAGCTGTCTGGGGGGTGTATATACAGCTTCCTGAGGGGCAGTGTATACAGCTTCCTGAGGGGCAGTGTATACAGCTTCCTGAGGGGCAGTGTATACAGCTTCCTGAGGGGCAGTGTATACAGCTTCCTGAGGGGCAGTGTATACAGCTTCCTGAGGGGCAGTGTATACAGCTATGTAACTGAGGGGCAGTGTATACAGCTATGTAACTGAGGGGCAGTGTATACAGCTATGTGCCTGGGGCAGTGTATACAGCTATGTAACTGAGGAGCGGTATATACAGCTATGTAACTGAGGAGCGGTATATACAGCTATGTAACTGAGGGGCGGTGTATACAGCTATGTAACTGAGGGGCAGTATATACAGCTATGTAACTGAGGGGCAGTGTATACAGCTATGTGCCTGAGGGGCAGTGTATACAGCTATGTAACTGAGGGGCAGTGTATACATCTATGTGCCTGAGGGGCAGTATATACAGCTAGGTGCCTGAGGGGCAGTGTATACAGCTATGTAACTGAGGGGCAGTGTATACATCGATGTGCCTGAGGGGCAGTGTATACAGCTAGGTGCCTGAGGGGCAGTGTATACAGCTATGTGCCTGAGGGGCAGTGTATACAGCTACTTACCTAAGGGGCATTATATATATAACTGCCTACTTAAGGAAGGGCATGATATACAGCTGGCTACCTTAATACGGAAGGACATGAACTACACTATAATCACTCATATGTCTGCAGAGCCCGTATACATATTGGATAGTCACTATGTGGGTGCTCGCGTGTGGTCATAGTCTGGCAGTATTATTTAAGCATTAGAATTGATGGTCTTGGTATTTATGGTATTGTTATAGTAACAGTATGACGGTAAAATGTGTGGTATATCTACTCCATGTATGGGTGTATTATCTGATAGCCATATTATTTAGAGATATTACACTATTATACAGAAATGAGTGGTTTTGAAAAGGCAATTTTGTCAGCGCTGACTTATTTTACAATGTGGTGCTGAGAAGATGGACAGTATTTATGTGAAATTTGCAGAAAATGAGTGACAATAACGTACTTTTTTATCTGTAAAAATACATGCAGCAGCTCACGATATGGTATGAAAATACTGTGTGACTGCAGCCCTACTGAGCAAAATGTAACACAGAGGGCACGGGCCCCGGATGTTTTAGGACCCTAGCAACGCCCCTGGTGTTCTTCCTTCAGTCCCAGGGATTTACAACTGCCCAGTAGGACTAGGAATTGATAGTTTTCAACAAAATATCATACAAGTGCGCTATCTGTGCAAAACTGAGATTCACCGAGCGCAATAAAACTTTTCAGAAGTTACACGGATGAGAAAGTGCGTTTTTTGCAGCAATGACAAACGAGAACAGTTGCTAGAAAATTTAGAAAATTGTCGTACAACGTGGCTATTTGGAACTACAAAATTTCTGTATCCAAATTTAAGTACAAGGTGGCTATTTGGAAAAATCTGGGGCGAATCAAAGTGCATTACAGCTATTTAAATGTTATACGGATAAGAAAAGGTGGGTTTTGCACCTATGAAATACAACGGCAGTTACCACAAAATTTCTGTACTCAAATTTAAATACAAGGTGGCTCTTTGAACAAAACTGGTTTGCACCAAAGTGAAATACAGCTTTTTAAATGTTATACGGATAATAAAAGGTGGATTTTGCACCTATGAAATACACCTGCAATTACTAGCAAATTTCTGTATCCTAATATAAGTACAAGATGGGTCTATAAAAAAAATGGGCTGCGCCAAAGTGAAAAACAACTAATTAAAATGTATACGGATAATAAAAGGTGGGTTTTGCATCTATGAAATACACCTGCAATTACTAGCAAATTTCTTTATCCTAATATAAGTACAAGATGGGTCTTTGAACAAAAATGGGCTGCGCCAAAGTGAAAAACACCTAATTAAAATGTATACGGATAATAAAAGGTGGGTTTTGCACCTATGAAATACACCTGCAATTACTAGCAAATTTCTGTATCCTAATATAAGTACAAGATGGGTCTTTAAACAAAAATGGGCTGCGCCAAAGTGAAAAAACACCTAATTAAAATGTATACGGATAATAAAAGGTGGGTTTTGCACCTATGAAATACACCTGCAATTACTAGCAAATTTCTGTATCCTAATATAAGTACAAGATGGGTCTTTGAACAAAAATGGGCTGCGCCAAAGTGAAAAACACCTAATTAAAATGTATACGGATAATAAAAGGTGGGTTTTGCCACTATGAAATACACCTGCAATTACTAGCAAATTTCTGTATCCTAATATAAGTACAAGATGGGTCTTTGAACAAAAATGGGCTGCACAAAATAAAAGGTACTATTTCACCTCAGGTGCGAGGTGTGCTGGCCAAAAACTGGTAAAAAGCCATTTCAATGCAGGTTCAAAGCAAAGTCTGGCTGCTCAATATACACTCTGCTTTCAAAAGCCTGCCTGCCAGTCTGTCTGGGTTCGTCCGCACCACCCCCCCCCCCCCCCACCCCTGTGGCTGTACAGCGTTAGATGCTTCTTTAAAAAGTCTCTGTCTAACTAACTAAGAGCTGAAATTCTCTAATCTACCTATGTTCTAATGTTCACAGCTAAAAGCATAGTTGTCTGTGTGAATAAAGAGAACTGTGTCTCTGAGCTGAGCTGAGCTGTATTGAGGAGAGATCTAGCACACGTCCTGCTCTAATGAGAGACACTGACACACTGATGCTGAACAGGAAGCGCCGTTCTATGAAAAACGAGGTCATGTGATTTTTCCAGCCAATGACAACCATACACATCCCAGTCATGACGTCATACACCCAGCTCACCCTGCTCTATGCTCTAAGCTGATTTGCTGGCCGCCAAAATGACAGGAAGCGCCGAAAATGTCGCGATAGTAATAGATTATGCGCAGATTCTCACCTAAATTATCGCGTGCCAGTTTCAACTTTGTCGATTATAATCGCTCATCCCTAGTCATGAAAATACAGAAAACTGTTGGAATGAGAAGGTGTGTCCAAACTTTTGGTCTGTACTGTATGTCAGACTAGCATTGGATCAATTTCTTTAATAAAATGGTCAACGAGGGATGCTGTCAGGTAGAGTTTATTTATATAGTTTTTTTTTGTGTTGTCCAGGTTTTTATTTTTCCATCACTTTTTATTACTTCAGTGTTAGTAAAAGAGGAGTCTGGCAGATGCTTCTCCATTGCTAGCACTGGGGTTTGGTGTCAGCTGGTGGTGTTTGTTTTGTCACCATAGGACTGACACTAACCCCCTTTCAATATTACCCCATTACCCAATGTACCAGGTGTACTGGGACGAGCCAGTTTACCATCTGAAGTAGACCCTCTATTGTGATGGCATGCTTCTGGGGCAGCTGGAGGCTGGTATATTTAGGGTGAGAAGGGACCACTATCCATGGACCGTCCCATCCTTACAGTATCCGGATGCTGCTGCTGACTTTACTTTGGCTGGTTATGAAAAAATTGGGGGCTCCATGTTGTTGTTTTCTTTTAACAATTTATCAATAACTAAATAAGAAAAAAATGATATGGGGTCTGCCCTTTTCTTATAACCAGCCAAGGGAAAGCTGACAGCAGCAGCCTGATACTATTAGGATGGGGAGGTCCCTTTCCACCCTAAAAATATCAGCCCACAGCTTTCCCAGAATATAGATGGTCTGCTTCAGATGGTAACTGACTCTTCCCAGTACCCCTAGTGTACTGAGGTAATAGTGGAAAGGGGTTAGTGTCAGTCTTGGGGTGGTAAAAAAAAACACCACTGGCTTACACCAAGCCCCAGTGCTAGTAATGGAAAAGCATCTATCAGACAATTCTTACTAATACCGGAGTAATAACAAGGCAATAAAAAACACCACAAAAAACCCACTTTATTTAAATAAACACTCCCCGACAAAATCCCTTATTGACCATTTTATTAAAAGAAAGGTTCCAACGCTGGTCCAAAGTAGTCCAACATATTTGTCTTAGTCCAAATAAAGAAACATTACCGAGCCTTTGGCTGATGACTATCTAAAATGTTTGGACAGCTTTAGCCTGACTAACCAAGATAGAACTTAAGCACTGAAAAGTAGGCAGGTAAGTTATCCAGTAGACAGGCAAGGCTCAAGGAAGGTAGATAGGAAGGCAAGCCCCATGTGGATAGGTAGACATGGGCCCAGGAAGGTAGACAGGCAGGTAAAGTCCTATGTGGGCGGGTAGGCATACAGGCAAGGCACCAGGTGGGTAGGTAGACTCACTGACAATGCCCTAGGAAGGTAGGCAGATAAAGCCAAGGTGGGTAGGCAGGCAGGAAGACAAAGCACAAGAAAGGTAGGTAGGCAGGCATGGCCCCAGGTGGATAGGTAGGTTGGCAGACAAGGACCTAGGTGGATAGGTAGGCATGTAAGGTGGTCGGTGACTGAGAACTCCTTCCCTGCCCCGATGGTCGGCAGCCGAGGGACTCCTGCCCTGATGGTCAGTGGCCGAGGATGCCTTCCTTGCCCCGATGGCTTAAGGCTCCTTCCCTCCCCCATGGTCGGTGGCTGAGGATAACTTTCCTCCCCACACAGTTGGTGGCCGAACTGCTTCCCTCCCCCCATGGTCGGTGGCCAAGGACTCCTTCCCTTACCCCCCACAGAAGTGCCTGAGGAGAAGAGTAAGTGCATCTTTTTCAGAGCCTGTTGTGTCCTACTGGCCTAGCTCAACCCACTACTACCCCCGTTTCCCTGTTAGCCTCTCCACAGAGGAGATGTGGGGTCATCCTTGCTGCTGGCTGCTCTGAAACACTGTGCTGTAATGAATGTGACTGTGGAAGGCTATTTCCAGATTCTGACATCTTGCTTGGATTGTTTTGAACTGCCACTTTCTGTCTCCTGCCTGCCATTATTGCTGAATTTACACCCCGAACACCTCCATTACCACCTGGACAGTTAGGCTGACATCTTACAAAGTGTGTTCCAGGAGGAAGAAACAGTTAAGGAGGGGCTCTGACACCACCTTCCACACCTGCAGCATTACGCCCCCCCTTTCCTCTACACTTTGAAATTATGTGTGCTCCCAGGGAAGCGGGTGAGGAAAAAGGGCCACGAGGATATGAGGACGACAACCCTCATCCTCTTCACTGCTCTTCTGGATTACCACACTTTCTTGCCCTGATGGTCAGTGGCCAAGGACTCCTTACCTCCCCTAATGGGCTTAGACTTCTTCCTTGCCCCTATGGTCAGTGGTCAAGGACTCCTTCTCTCCCCTGATAATCAGTGGCCGAGGACCCTTTCCTAGCCCTGATGATCGGTGGCTGAGGATTACCTCCATGCCCTGATGGTCAGTAGGAAGGTAGATAGGCAGGCAAGGCCCCAGGTGGGTAGATAGACAGGTATACAAGAAGGTAGATAGGAAGGCAAGGCCATAGGTCGGTGGGTAGGCAGACAGGCAAGGCAAAGGAAGGTAGATAGGCATGCAATGACCAAGAAAGATAGGTAGGAAGGCAAATACCCTGGTAGGTGGATATGCAGGCAAGCAAGCTCCAAGGAAGGTAGGAAGACAAGGACCAAGAAAGGTAAGCAGTCAGGCATGGCCCCAGGTGGATTTGTAGGCAGATAAGGACTCAGGTGGGTAGGTAGGCAGATTGGCCCCATGTGGATAGGTAGTTAGGCATGACCCCAGGTTGGTATGTAGGCAGGCTTGGCTCCAGGTGGGTAGGCAGCAGGCAGACAGGCAAAGCTCCAGGTGGGTAGGTACACAAACTAGGCCCCAGGTGGTTAGATAAGCAGGCTAGGCCCCAGGTTGGCTAGGCAGGTAGCCACGACTCCAGGTGGGTAGGTAGGCAGTATAGGCCCTTGGTGGGTAGGTAGATAGGTAGGCTAAACCCCAGGCAGGTAGGTAGGCAAACTATGCCACAGGTGGTTAGGTAAACAGGCTAGGCTCCAGGTGGGTAGGTAGTAAAGCAAGGCTCCAGGTGGGTAGATAGGCAAGCTAGTCCCCACATGGGTAGGTAGGTAGGCATGACTCTAGGTGGGTAGATAGGCAGGCTAGGTCCGAGTTGGGTAGGTAGGTAGGCAGGCAAGGCCCCAGGTGGGTAGATAGACAAGCTAGGTCCCAGGTGGATAGATAGGCAGGCTCGGCCCCAGGTGGGTATGTAGGTAGGAACATCGAACCGTGGTATTTACACTTTGTTTTTCTCACTATGTAGTTTTCATAACATGGAGAGATGAATTATTCTGATATCTTGTAAACCCAATATATGTCTGAATAAAAAACACTATCTTTGCAAAGGAGTGTGGTGGATTCTTCTCTATATCTGTTCACACAGACTGTGTAATTTTTCTGATTCGGCTGTGGCTTGGTTTGTGGCTAAATAAAGGCCAACCTGTTAACCAGAAGCCAAAAGACTCAAATGACTGTGCATCAAATATTGTTGTGCTAATATCTGCAAAACATATCTCACACATTGAGTATACCCCTCACATTTTTGCAAATATTGTATTAAAATTGTGCCCAATTTGCCATTTTCCTTCCACGGTGTCATGTGACTTGTTAGTGTTACAGAGTCTCATGTGTAAATGGGGAGCAGGTGTGTTAAATGTGGTGTTATCGATCTCACACACTCTCATACTGGTTACTGGAAGTTCAACATTGCACCTCATGGCAAAAAACTGTCTGGAGATCTGAAAACAAGAGTTGTTACTCTACATATAGATGGCCTAGACTTTACGATGATTAGTTACACCCTGAAACTGAGCTGCAGCACAGTGGCCAAGACCATACAGCAGTTTAACAAGGTTCCACTCAGAACAGGCCTCGCCACGGTTGACCAAATAAGTTGAGTGAACATGCACAGTGTCATATCCAGAAATTATCTTTTCAAAATAGATGTTTCAATGCTGCCAGTATTGCTGTAGAGGTTAGAGGGGTGAGGGGTCAGTCTGTCAGTGCTCAGACCATATGGCTTACACTGCATCAAATTGGTCTGCATGGCTGTCATCCCAGAAGGAAGCTTTCTACCGCAGACAGTTTGCTGAGGACAAGCAGAATAAGGACATGGATTACTGAAATCATGCACTGTTGTCTGATGGGACCATGAGAAATGTATTAGGTTCAGATGGTGTCAAGCATGTATGGCAACTGGGTGAGGAGACAAGTGTGTCTTGCCTAAAGTCAAGCATGGTGTTAGGTGTGTCATGGTGTAGGGCTCCATGAATGCTTCCAGTTGTGGGGAGCTACAGTTCATTGAGGGAACTATGAATGCTAACATGTACTGTGACCATGAAGTAGAGCATGCCCCCCCCCTCATGGAAACTGAGACATAGGGCAGTATTCCAACATGATATTAGCCCCAAATATACCTCCAATATGACCAAGGTGCTGGACTGGCCAAGCATGTCTCCAGACCTAAACCCACGATCATGGCGAGGACTGATCTTAATGGAACCTGTCTTGTTAAACCGCTCTGTGGTCTTGGCCACAGTGCTGCAGCTCAGCTTCTGGGTGGTGGTAATCTTCTTATAGCCTAGGCCATCTTTATATAGAGCAACAATTCTTTTTTTTCAGATCCATGAGGTGCCATGTTGAACTTTCAGTAACCAGTATGAGAGAGTGTGAGTAATAACACCAAATCTAACACACCTGCTCCTCATTCACATGTGATGCTGTAATACTAAAAAGTCAGATGACACTGTGAAGGGAAAATGGCAAATTGGGCACAATTTATCCATTTTCACTTAGGAATGTACACGCCTTTGTTGACAGTGATTTAGCCATTGATGGCTGTGTATTGAGTTATTTTGAGGCCACACAAAATTTACAGTGTTATACAAGCTGTGCACTGACTACTTTACATTGTATCATAGTGTCATATTTTCAGTGTTGTCCCATGAAACGATATAATACCATATTTATAAAAGTGTGAGGGATGTATTCATGTTTGTGAGATATCGTATATATTTTAAAGAGGGTTCCCATCTTGCACTTTAATAGTATATCAATGAGTAGCATAAAATTTTTGGTAGTCGGGATTCAATTTGGGTTTGAACCTATCTCAGAAATGGGCCCATGAAAGTGTTGGCTCAGAATGGAGAACTGCTGGCGCTTGGGCATGACCCTCCATTCTGTTTTATGGGGGTTACCCCGTTAGGTGGCGGGGGGTGATGTTTGCTCGGAATCCCTAGAAAAAGGAATTCAAGTATGGCAATTGTGACTGGCTCTTCTTTCTGACCCCAGACTTTCATGGGGCCAGTTCCTTAGATAGATGAGGATTCCAGAGGTGGGACCAGCCCCTATTATACTTTGAATGTATATCCTAGCGATAGGCCATGAATGTACAAGATAGGAACACCCCTTTAAAAATTATTCCCTTTTTCTAAGAAATCAAGCGATATGTAAAAAATGTCTTATCACAAAAAATCAGAGGTAAAATTGTGTTTTAAAATGCTTGGGATAATTGGCTTTATCCTTCAAACCCACATCCAAACCCCTTCCTCCCCCTGCCCCTCCACCCGAAAAAATATTTAGCATCCCCCCAAATTCCCCAAATTTTTTTACTACAAAAAAAATTCCCCGCCCCGTATTTCGTTTAATATGAAAAACCATTCTTATGGCCTCCCTCCGCCTCTCGCTCCCTTTTAAACCTCCCCAACTCTGCTGCCCCCTTTTCCCCCTCTCCCCGCTACTCCCCTGCCTTCCCTCTGTAATCCCTTCCTGGTACCCTTGCCCCGCGAATTTTAGTTCAAGTTATACCATGACCCAAAGGCTTCCATAACCCCTTCTCCATACATTCTGCTCTAATCTCAGTAACTCCTTACGAACCCTTCTCCAACAAGACCTTCCTTTGCTCCCTTATCAGCTCCTCACACAACGTTTTCCAAGACTTCACGTTTCAAATTCCCCGAAATTTTAACCCCAAAAAATCGACTTCCCCAACTTTCACCAGTTTCAAAAGCAACCTGAAAACCCCATCTCTTAGGGTAGTTATAACCCTCCCTCCCCCACCACCCGTACAGGCCACAAAAGTCCCCCCTACTTTTGTCTCTCCCCCCTTCCCTTGAAGATTTAACCCCTCACAGGCAGGGGTCCTCACCCCCCTTGTATCGTTGTTAGTCATTTATTGTCCCCTTTGATTTGTTCGAATTTGTTTATATGTAACCCCTTGAAGTACAGCGCCTGGAATCTGGCGTCTAAAATTAATAATAATAATAATAATAATAACTTTCCAATATGGCCCAGCAGTAACAGTTCCATCGGTCATACAGTATTTGATAATGAATGCCACATTTTTAAAGCCACAGCATTTTCATTTTTTTTCCTGCTGCTGTCTGGAAACATGAAGGACTCCACTACAGCTATCTCCAGTAACTCACTTAGCTCTCATAAAGCCCATATTGGATAAAAGTAGGTTTCCTGTGTGAACATTTAATGATGAGATGTTATCGCCAAGGCTTTTTGTTGGGGACTGAATAATATGATGAATGCAATTGTGAGCAAAGGGTTCTGCATTCAGGGCACAATCACTGCAAAGAAGCCGGATGATGTGTGACTTGTGACAGCTGCATTTTATCACCTAATTATTGGTACTCGCTCTTGAAGTATTTCTCAATGGAGTATTGTCTTGGGCCCACCGCAGTTCCCCAAATACATACTAGAAATTTCCCTTTTGGGTTTACTAACCCCCTTGAGTTTAAAATGTGCAATAAAAAATGGGCAATTATATTTCAATGATTTTATTCTCTTGAATTCACAATGCTGGAAAAACCACTGCTAATAATAAAACGGCAGAGCTTGCAAAAGGACTAGGGTGGCTACGGTCTGGTTGCCCATTTAAATGATATATTTTTTGTGCAACATTTGTTTTTTTGTTTAGTGGCCTGAAGGGTCTAAAGGGATTTATTTTGATAATTCCTTGGGTTTCAACTTTTTGGTGGTCTTTATTGCCATCCAGTGGTTATAGAGGTGAAGTACTTTTTATAGCTTTTTTAAAATTTAAAGAGAAAGGGTTTTTTTTTTTTTTTTGGTACTACACCGCTTTCTGAATTTCAATTTTTTTTCCCCAAATTTGAATTTTTTTACTAAAACCAAAATAAAATTTAAAGGAAGTAAAAAAAAGTATAGGCATTGAAAAAGGGGTTTAAAAAAAAAAAAACAAAAAAAAACCAAAAAAAAAAAAAAAATCAACTTTATACAGTGGGGGGCCCCCGACTCGGAAGGGGAATAAATGAACTCCTTCCCCCGTGCCCGGTTTGAATAAGTCCCTTTGAATCCAACTTTTTCATGTTTGACGGTTATAACAAAATAAACCCAAATTTTATGGACAACCCCCTTTTAGTAGTGATTTTATGGGAAAAAATGGAAAGTCGGCCCCAAAAGGCCACTGTTGAGAAATGTAACATTAAGATTTGTATAGAAATGAATGACTGTCCATGTTGTTGGGACAAAAAAAATTTGGTTACCTATCGCGAAAAGTAAGTGTACTAGACAAATTTTGGGGTTAAAGGGTCTTTTCATTAATGATTTGGGACAATTTGGGATTCAGATTTGTTTGTTTTTTTAAAATTTTTTTTTTTTTTTTTTAAGTTTTCCAAATTATATAAAAAGAAAACAAAATATATTGCATAACACAAGATTGAACTTACATGAATTTTGGGTATGGGAAGAACCTTCACTCCACCTAATACAACCCAAACAACCCCTAACTTGTTGGTGCCCAAAAAGGCCCCGCTTTATTAAAATACGAGTAAACAATTACGAAGGAGCCCAAAGGGAAAGGCTCAGCAATGTGTGAGATTAAAGGGGGGGAAAATAACGTGAGGAGTGGTAAGTCATTCCCAAAAAGGGGCTCTTTTGGGTTTAAGGGGTTGATTTTTATTATTTACCTCGTCCTGTTTTTGGATTCTTTTGAATTTAAGGGGCTGTTCTGGGTTTCCCCAGGGGCGTAGATAGAAACGTGCGGCAGCTATTTGAGAGATTTACAGGTTGCAGTATAGCACTTTAGGAGCTGATTTTCAGCCCTACAAAAGGGGGGACTAGGGAAAAGGTAGGATAATGTTAATGGTATATTGCAAAGTGACTTGGTTTTCCAAGATCTTTAAATTTAAAAAAAGCAAATTCTTTTGGCCAACCCCTTTTAGCATGTGTGAAAATGGTTGTTTGTATAATGTTTTTTTATTTTATGTATAGCCCTAGTTGCTGTCATGTGTTTTATTTTCAGTTGAATGTACTGAGATAATCTAGGGTGATTATCTTAGGGTCACCCTTTTTGGGGCAGCTACCCCGCTAAGGGACAGGTCTTAGTATAATAATAATGTGAGAAATAAATTCCATCAAGTGGCAACATATAACCGTATGGATGTGAAGAGACCTCCTGGAACATGTGCACCTGGATTAAAAAATCAGAATAAAAAGGGACTTTTTGGTAAGCAAATACTCACGAATATTATATATTTTGAGGCATATATTAAAGATTATATATTTTGTTAGGTAAATAGTTAAACGTTATGTTTTATGGAGAACTAATTTTTGCTCTGTGAGTTTTTTTGGAGTGGCTGTGAATAGTCATTATGTGAGATTGCAGATTGACAGCAGTACCGTAGAACCCAAATAAGGTGGCAACAAGCTTTGCCATTTCTTAGCGACCAAAACACTAGGGGGGATAATAAACCCCAAAAGATCTCACTCCTGCTTACTCACTTTGCCTGTCTCTGGATGACATTACTATTATGCCATACTTGATCTTTTCCCTGATACCCGGTAAAAATCTTTAGCCTTTTTTTCTCCCCATTACAGGCCGAAAACTTTTGTTTTTACATCTAAATAGACAGATCAGGGTTTTTTTTTTTTTGTACAAAATATACTTTTTAATGGTGCCATAGAACAATGGGAAAACGAAATTTTTTTTAGTTGGAATGAGATGTAAAAAAAAATATACTTGCACCATATTTGCAGTGGTTTGTTTATATGGTTTTCACTCCGCGATACAGTGTTATCTGTATTCTGCAGGTTGTTATGTTTTTTGTTACACTGAGTACTTTTTTTTTAAAAAAAAAAAAACAAACATTCTCTTTGTTAATTTTCTGCAACCAATAACTTTTTTGTTATTCCACCTGTGGACCTGAGTGAGTGTGCATTTTTTGCATGCTGAAGTTAGTTTTTATTGGTAGCATTTTGGAAAACAAGCAACTTTTGTTCACTTTTTATTCCAGTTTAAGGGAATGTGAAATGATCAAAAAAACATCATTTTGGCGTTTGACTTTTAGTAGCTGTTTTGAAGGAAATCCCAACTGTCCCCCCTCTCCCCCCCCCGTCATAAAAAAAACTGATTTTATCAGATATAGAGGTAGAGACAATATAAACAGATACAATAATACCAGCATCATTATTCCGGTAATAGCTAAATACAATCTTTAGAATAGTCGTTGAGAGAAAAGACGGGGAATTTAAATCAATTCCTGAGCCCACACAATCTCTGCCACTAAGCTCCCCCCACACTTCTCCCCGAAGAAGCTCCTTGCTTATATATATACAACTATATAATCCAAATGTAAAAGGACTATGCAGGTGCTATATGTTCCTTATCCAAAGACCTAACCCCCTTTGCTTAATGCTCTTTACAGTAAAACGCAATACATGAGCTTACTCCTTCCTCTTACAACAACCACTCTTCTTTAAAACCATACAGCTATATAGCCAATAGCTAAAAGACTATGTAGGAACTATAGGTCCCCCCTCCCAAAGTCATGTCCCGCTTTTCTAAGGACTTCATGGGATTCTTTCCAATCTAAAGTCTCCATGTAAATGTCATCATACAGTAAATGACCTACAGTTTTCTTTAATGGGAAAATCTTCTATTAATCATCATCAAATGTATAGGTCATGAAGTATTGCAGGTGTTTTCTGTATTTGAGAAGACACAGAAAGAAGAGAAACATGAAAGGGAGAAAACAACTCCTGAGGAACCTCAGGGATGGCCGTCTGGTGTGCTCAGAAGATGAGGACTCTCACATGAGAAGAATAAAGGATCTAATGGGAATCAATTGGAGAATCTCACATGATGTGGGGTGTTCCTACTATGCTACTAAAAAATGTTTGAGCCCAAAAAACCCTTTCCCAGCACATTTGAGTCATAGGTTAGGCCCCCACAGCATCCCGGGTTGTATGTTTGTTTAAATTTTTTGACGAAGTCAAAATTTACTTGAATCAAAGCAATTTAATTTGGGCCACCCCAAATCAATTTTGGACAAAAATCACTAAGAAAATTCATCATAACTGCAACCAAAAGTTGAAGTTGGGGTTAGGGATTTTTTACTGATCTCTAAGGGTAACTTACAGTTACAGTTTCTGGTTTGGCAAAGCTCTCAGTAAAATACCACTTCCGGTCCAATGTCACATTCGTAACAGTCTAAGGCCTCATTCACACGGCTTATTCTGCCGCATATTGGCGCCGTACTGCGCGCCGGATTTGCGCTTTTAGTAGGGGCAATCCCCGGGGAGAATTACGGTAAACCCCTCTCTCTTGAGAAAGTGGAAAACCATCGCTCCTCCCCCCTGCCGAATCCGCCGCGGGGGGGAAAAGTAAAATGCACATTGTAACGAAGGAGTGGTCGCTGGGCCCAAACCCAAGCATGATAGCTAACCACGCAGGGAACGGGGGTCTAAGTGCCCCCGGTTTTCAACCCGGCCCGCCCCAAAGCGGGGTGGCTTGCTGGGGGCGTAGGCTACCAGGTCGTTACCCCCCGACGTGCTTTCTTGCGATGGCGGGGCCCGGGGTAAAGCGTGGTCAGAGACGTTTCCGGGGGGTAGCGGGGACAGGCAGAAGGTCAGGGCAGGCAGCAGAGGTTCGTAGTCAGAAGGGCGGAGGTCGGGGGAGGCGGCAAACAGGAAGGTCAGGAAAGTAAGAGAGGACTGGGACACGGGAAATCAAGGGTGAACTCTAAAAACTCTAAACCCAAAAACACCAACAGGGCTGGGAGCGAGTGTAGGGGGGTCTACCATTATAGGACCAGCGGCCTTCAATTAACCATTAAAAGCGCGCTGGCCCTTTAAATGGACCCGCCGTGCAAAGCGCGCCTTAAGAGGGTTATGCAGGGGGCTGTCAGAGTTGGAGACAGCAAGAGGGGAAGGCCAGGCTGGGACACCCAGCAGCCCGGGCCCGGGCCCCGTACGACCGGGGACGGCCCGGGCGAGTGCGGGCACCGCGCGCCGTGAAGTACCCCCCCCCCTTTGCTCCCCCCCTTTCCCTTTAAATTTTTGCGGGAGATCCGGGACAGATTGGTCTCGGGTTCCCGAACGCCCTCCGGACCGAAACCCTTCCAGCGAAAAGGGAGAATGTTCCCCCTCATGTCTTCTCCCCAGCACATCCTTGACCTCAAAAAGGGGTTTTCTGGCTAGCAAAAGGAGAAGGCGAGACAGGTCTGCGGGAGAAGCGGTTCAGCACCACAGGCTTGGGAGGGAACCGTGAAACGCGTTTGGAATCCGTAGAGTCGGGGGCAGGCGAAACTTATAGGGAAGGGGTTGACCGG